>JAULCC010619992.1:0-10303 GCA_032358795.1 Nuttallia obscurata
GTCATATCGCGACGTCCAGCTCATTATAGGTGGAGGAAGACCCCGGGGACCTCTGTACACTATTTCAGGCACAGAGTACACCGACTTTGAAAAAATACTTATTTTTTTGTATGTTTTTTTTTTTTATCATTTTCAATTTATTTTCATTGGGTAAATTGGGTAAATACCCCAAAAAGCAACTTACTTTGCTCTCCAAAAAACATAATTAAATTGGTTCACACCACTTGATCAAATACCTGTTATGTTAAATCTATTATAATTTTACAGGCCTATAAACAGTTCAGAAAGGAAACAATGTTCCTACTCTGTGGTGGACTGCAGTGGTGACAAAGAAATTACAGTGAAGGAAAGGCTTGGAGTAAATCCAAGCACAAAGACTTTTACTTTTGACCATGCCTTTTCCCAAGATGTCCAACAAGTACATGTATACAAAACAGTTGTGTCACCCATTATCTCAGAAGTATTGGCAGGGTACAATTGCACAATATTTGCGTAAGTATATTAATTAAGATAGGAGACACATATTGGGAAAAGAAATGTATTTGCTGATGTAGTGTGAATTTTTTGTCACCCTTTCAGTTTAAAGGTGTATATCACAATAGTTTGCACGCATCGTACTGTGCGACTGAAATGCTATTCTCACGGAGAAGCTATTCTTTTTTATTTTTAGCTCTCCTAAATGGCTTGGCCAATTTCAACAAAACTTTACAAAAATATTCCTTGGGTGGTCCTCTGTAAAAAGAATTTTCAAATAATTTGATTCCATGCTGAACTCTGGTTGCCATGGCAACAGAAAGGAAAAAAGCCCTTCTCCAAAACTAGTGACCAGATTTGAAAAGAAATTAGCAGAAGTGTTCCTTTGGTGACGCACTACAAAGGTTGCTAAAATTATTTTGATCAGTGAAAAACATGGCCGTCAGGGGGCAGAGTCAGGTTTCCTTATTTAGATCTGGTGAAAACTAAAACTGTGGCCAGATTTGAACTTTATTTGGCAGAAGTGCTTCTAAAGTGACCCTCTGCAAAGATTGTTCAAATAATTTTGATGAGTAATAAATCTTGGCCACCAGGGTGGGGGTGAGTTAGTGATCCTTATATAAATTTAGTAAAAATTTTACTAATCTTCTTCTTTTAAGCTGGTGGCCAGATTTGCAAATAATTTTACATAAGTGTTCCTTGCATGGCATCATTAATCTTATCCTTTCAAAACTATAAATGGCTAAAGCTAAGATATTTTTAAGATTTATTTGGGGAATTTTCCTCCCTGTTCAGTGTTGTTTATAGAAAAAAAGGCTGTTATCTACATGTGAGCACCTCCAGGGCCCTTTTTTTATGTTGTTTTGTATTTTCAAGTATTTAGGCAAGTTAAAATGAATCATGCTGTGGTATAAAATATGAAATCTCAAATGTTTGCACTTCATGTTATGTTAACAGTCATACAAATATGCCCCAGATTCCAAGATTTTCTCTGTTTTCAACCCTGTTCAGTGTAGCCACAAACTTGAAACTCACAACATAAAATGCCTATTTATAGTAACAAATGTCGCCAGCCGATTTACCACCAAAAATATAGTTTGAGAAAGTACAGACTATATAAAGTGTAAGCTATGTTTCCAATAAGTGGATTTGACAAAGCAAGAAGCAATCATAACGCAATATCTATTTTCATCATTTCATTTGTTGAACTTAGATAAAGATAAAATCTAAGTAGTATCCCTGCGCAAGAAAATGAATGAACATCGAAACGTAAACAAAGAATTACTATCCACTCAAAGCGCTTCATTCACATGACACGATGATCTCATCCCCTGCACACTTTCCTGGCTTAAGACATCACGTGATAGCCCATTTCCAATCAACACTCGTTATTTGATCACGTGGGAACAACACACGCACACAATTTTAGCACACGGTGTTGATATAGATATACGGGTACAAATAGTTACTTCTCGGGGATGCAGTTTTATATTATGTCATGCTCTTTTATGTTTTTATTTCTTTTAATATCTTTCTACATTGTTTGAAGTCGAAATAGCTCAATCAGTTACCTTAAGCTGAATATAAATTGTAATTAGACATTTTTAACAGTTCCTCAGTAAGTTTAAAATTGTGACATCAAAGTTTTTTTGAATTTTCAGTCAAAGGTATTGTTGGCTTTTAAAATCACTAATTTTGTAATTTAATGACTTCACTTTAAACACCTATATCCCCAAAACCAAAATAACCTAAGTTACCTTTTATTATACCCCCGTGCAAACAAAGTTTGAAGGGGGTATATTGGAATCAGCCTGTCGGGCGGGTGTCTGTCTGCAAAATTTTGTTCGATGAACTCCTTCACTTTAAGTCCAATTCACTTGATACTTGGCATAATTATTCATTTGGAGCAGTAGATGTGCAAGACGCAAAATTCACGTTTTTTCTCGCAAGGGGTATGAAGTAATTGCCCTTGAATCAACTTGAAAAATCTTGTCCGGTGAACTCCTCCTTCAGTTCTGTCTGATTAACCTGATTCTTAGCATAAATATTGATCAGGAGCAGTAGATGTGCAAGACTCAAAATTCACGTTTTTCGAGCAAGAATTATGGAGTTATTGCCCTTGAATTAGCTTTAATAATCTTGTCCGGTGAACTCCTCCTTCACTTTCAGTCCGATTCACTTGATACTTGGCATAATTATTCATTAGGAGCCTTAGATTTGCAAGATGCAAAATTTAATTTTGTCCAGAGCATTACTCCAGTACTAATGTAGCTAGGTTTGATGAAACTTCATATGTAGATAGGCCTTGATGAGAGGAAGTGCAGTGCATAAGAACCATAACTCTGCTTACTACTTGAAAGGAGTTATTCCCCTTTATTTTTTTTGGTCTTTTGATTTTGTCCGGAGCATAACTCCTATCCTTATGTTGCTAGTGTGATGGAACTTCATGTGTAGATAGGCCTTGATGAGAGAAAGTGCAGTGCACAAAAACCATAACTCTGCTTGCTCTTGAAAGGAGTTATTCCCCTTTGTTATTTTTGGTCTTTGATTTTGTCTGGAGCATAACTCCAATACTTATGCGGCTAGTTTGATGAAACTTCATATGTAGATTAACCTTGATGAAAGGAAGTGCACTGCATAAGAACCATAACTCTGCTAACTACTTGAAAGGAATTATTCCCCTTTGTTATTTTTGGTCTTTTGATATTCTCTGGAGCATAACTCCATTACTTATGCTGCTAGTTTGATGAAACTTCATATGTAAAGAGACCTCGATAAAAGGAATTGAAGTGCTTAAGGATGCGTTTACATCCTTTGTCAAAGATGGCGGTGGGGGTATGAATCACCTTCAGTGATAGTTCTAGTTTTTAATACTTTACAAATAACCTGTTTTATGCTGTTTTTTGGGAACTGATTGAATGATTTATAAAAGTGTTTTTCAGTCTTAACCTATATGTTGACATTGGCACAGTTACTGTAGGTTTTTTCAACAACTACCTTTGTTTGTGTACATTGCTTCTACACACTATCCTTGAACAGGTCGTGTAACTAAATTTCAGTACCATTTTTATATGGCTGTCTCATGACCAAAAATATTATGGGAACTCCCATGGCAGTCGGACAGGCAGCTACACAATCTGTCTGCTCTCTAACTTGAATAATACTTGTCTAATTTTGTTGGTAAAATACGGCAAGTCAAGTTCGATAACCAGCCAAATAGCTTCAAGCACTCAAGAATTTTTGCCCTTGAATTAGTAAAAATTGGCCATTTTTTTCTTTGTCCACTCTCTAAAATGAACATTTCTCATCCAATTTCCGTAAACTTGCTGAAACTAGTAGTTGGTAAAATATCTTGGTCAAGTTTGATAATCAGCCTAATCGCTTCAAGTACACCAGAATTATGGCTCTTGAATTAGTAGAATTGGCCATTCTGGGATATGCATTGACTCCCGAATGCTAAATGAGAATTTTGTCTGACTGACATTACTTGATCAATTTTTAATCAGCTTTTTAAAAATAATGTACTTTTTTGTCATCATATGAACCTGTGCACATTTGATTTTGGTCATGATCACTTAATAAATATTAACGGAGAGCATTTTCTGACATTTTTTTACTTAGAAATTGTATAGAGTTGTCACTGACTGACAAAATGCTTAATAAAATGCATTGATACTAACTAGATGGAATGTTATTGAATTTCATAATTAAATTAAATTAAAGCTCAATGGTGGGAACTGCAGTGGCAAGGGACAATAACTCTTATACATTATATCCAGTTGCAGAGTTATTGGCCTTTTTTACTTTTTCTTGTCAGAAGCATAACTACTGGATTGAATTTAATAAAACTTCAACAGTGGTAAAGCTGAATTGAAGCAAGTGCAGTGTATAGGAACTATGATTCTAATTTGCCTTATTTTGGAATTTTCCCCCCTTTTTGATTTTTTCTTGTATTAAATATTGCCTTTTAAGATCATAGGCTTGCTTCTCAAATGGTCATAGTGTAACAGAAAATTGTCTTAGAAATTATTGATGAGCCTATTTGTGTGTGCCACTCTTGTTTATATTTGTATTTTTATGTGTAGATATTTATGCATTGCTGAAATTATTTACATATAACATATAATGTAACTAAAATGACATAAGGCACAACATGCAGATTTTGTTACTTAACTCCATTTGAATATGAACATCTAGGTATGGACAGACTGGCACAGGTAAAACCTTCACAATGGAAGGTGAAAGAACAGAGGACCCAAGTTTGTCCTGGGAGAATGACCCTCTCACTGGAATTATTCCCAGAGCTCTGGCTCACATCTTTGATACTTTACAGGTGAGTACTGCCTGTTGGTATTTTTAATCTCAACTATTCATAGAAAAGTGAGCTATTCCAGTAACCCTTTCATCAGCGTAGGCATTAACAATTTTGTTTTTAAAAAATAACTTTATACCGGATGGAGTTTCGTGAAACATAATGACAAAGCACAATGAGATGAGGTGCAGTGCACAAGAACCATAACTCTATTTTACCTATTAACTGTAATTTTAGCCCTTTGTTTCTTTTTCTTGCCTGGAGTTTAATTTTAAATATTACTGGATGGAATTTCATTAACTTTCATATGATAACAAAGCTCAATGAGTGGAAATGCAGTGTTCAGGAACCATAACTCTATTTTACCTAATTACAGTGTCATGGCCCTTTGTTACTTTTTGTCTTGAGTATAACATGAAAAATACTGGATGAAATCTCATGAAACTTATATAATGACAAAGCTCAATGAGAGGAAGTGCAGTGTAAAGGAACCATAGCTCTATTTGACCTAATTACAGAGTTATGGCCCTTCTTAACTTTTTTTGGTCCAGTACATTATTTGAAACATAATGGATGGAATTTTATGAAACTTCATCTAATGGAGCTCAATAACAGGAAGTGCAGTATAAAGGCACCATTACTATTTAAACTTATTACAGAGTTATCACCCTTTGTTACTTTTTCTGTCGCATTATAACTTGAAAACTAATATTGGATTGAATTTCATGAAACTTCTTATAATGGCTCAATGAGAGGAACTGGAGTGTACAGAAACAATAACTCTGAATTACTTTTTATTTCAAAGTTATTGCCCTTCTTCTTGTTTGAATAACTTGAGAAATTCTATCGAATTTCATAAAACCTTAAACAATGGTAAAGCTCAATGAGAGAAAGTGTATTGTTAAGCAACCGCAACTATATTTTGTGTATGAAGATGTTAAACAATACTGTCATATGTGGTAAGTGGAAATAAAGAGGACATGTATTATATAGGAACTGTAACTACATCTGCTATAAAGTTTGAGTTTCTCCCTTAAGCTAATTTTCTTGTCTTTCGTATAACTGCTGAAGTTTTTAAGAAAATATGCTGAAGCTTTCAAGAAAATCAACTGAATTTCCATATGTGAGTATAAAAAACCCACATCATTGTTCTTTGAACCATAAAATGACATTGGTGTGCATCAAGTTGTTTTTACTTATTATCCAGCATTGACAACTTTATCCATCTTTTGCAATGTTGAGTTAAATACCAAACTGCAGATACACTGTTTCCCTTATTATAAGACCCATTTCTCTTTCAGGCCTCAATCTTCCTAGAATTTTTCCTTCTGTGTGAACCTCCCCATGTGAATTATTGTTTTGAATAGCCAATTGTGCTGTCAAATGACAGCTGTTTTAAAGTATTTCAAGAGTACAAGACAATGAAAGATATTAAAATGAAACCCAGTACAAATTAACAAGAGTGAGGATAGGGTAAAAGAACCTTAACTATGTTTGCTTTTTTATTATCCCCTGTCCCACTCCTTTATTCAAGTATCCACAGTGATATCCTACCCATTGAAAAATTGCTCTAAGAATAGTCAACCATGCTGTCCTCTGACAGCTCTTGTTTTAAAATTACATGCCATTTTCATGGGTTGCCATGCATAAGAATTTTCTTCTTCTTACTATTAGAGTTTTTGTGTAATCAGAACATTTTTTCACAACATTGTCTTGAGCTAATTCTCAGCATTTTATTGCTTTGACATAATGTAGAGAAACCATCTACATTTTGTTAATAATCTTTGATGAAATGAACCATAATTTAATCTACATAATAATAGACTAACTCAATATTTGTCATGATAAGTGAGATTAATGTACAAACTTGTAGAATTGTTGATGTTTATTCTCCAGATGGGCTTGTAAGTTTTTCTGTTTGGTTAAAATAGGATTTAACTATCTATAAATATGTGTTAAAATAGTTTTGTAGTCTATAGAAGGTTCATGCTAAACAGAGATGATGATAAATAGTCATTAAACTATCTAAGTTCATAACTTAAATACTTCAAAGTGAATGCACAAGTTTTTTTTACCCAACCTATACAAGCAGTTTCAGCTGGTGACTGGATTTTACTTTTAGACAAGCCTCATAAAGATATATTAAACAATGGCTAACAAAACGCCAAAGTTAAGTTTTTCATGATGGACAACTGAATTAATTCACATACCTCCTCCACCCTCCCTCCAGCCTTAACCTACTTTATAAAAATAAAAAAAAGAAGGAACACAGACATGTATGTGAAAAATTAATAGAGGTCCAGTCAAATAATCTTACAGAATTATTTTATATTTATACAGAGTTATTTACCAAGTACAGCTTTATCTCCATAAAAATATTGAATGGCTTCTATTTAAGTGAACATGTGATACATGCTCGCAATAGGCTTGTGGTGATGGACATCCTCTGGCAGTAATAAACAACTAAATAAGAATTTTCAAAAGCCATAAACTTCAATGCATTTTCTTCCATTAAGATGAAATATATAAGTATTGATAGGAATGTGGTGTTGAGATTATGTCAAATACCTTAAATGAAAAGCTGCACCGTGTGTGAAATGCCCATGTTTGGTGCCGTTAACAAGACATTTTATTTATATCAGGGGCAAGATGTGGAGTTCTCTGTGCGAGTTTCATTTCTAGAACTATACAATGAAGAGTTATTTGACTTGCTTGGATCCTGTGAAGATCCACTTAGATTGCGAATCTATGAAGACAGTGCAAGAAAGGTGAGTATTATGTTGCGTATTGTGTAGATGAAGCAAACAATTACCCTGAATATCAATATACATCAACATTGTATGCTTAAGATGGGTAAAATTATTTAAAATCTGTGTTTCTGACTATATAATTTTTACCAATTGGTTCCTGTGTTTATAAATGAATAATAAAGTATTTAAAAATATTTTGGTATGTATGTTTTAGTACATTTTGTCTGTGATGTATTCTTTTACAGAACAACACAGTATATTACAGAGTATTTCTTTTTTATCTGAAGCAGTTAGGGAAGATTTAGCCAATGTATAGATCTTTAAATGCTAGATTTTGTAATTTAGATAACACCCATTGGTGACAGCTTTTGACAGGGCATGAAACCTCAGTAGAAGGGCCATGTTTTAGACTATTAGGCCCAGTGTAATGAGACACTGCATTGCACAGGAAATATTCACCATATTTTGAAACATTATTTTTTTAGAATTGATTGTCATATTGACAATTAATCTTTACAGCAATCCTATTTCAAGGTCATACACTTGACAGTAACATTACACCATTTGAAAATTTCAGGGATCAGTAATAATCCAAGGTCTGGAGGAGATGGTTGTGAAAAGCAAAGAGGAAGTGTATGAGATTCTGGAGAGAGGTGCCTCAAAACGCCAAACTGCTGCTACTCTGATGAATGCTTTCTCAAGGTGAGTGAAAGTTTGGAATAGAAATCTAAAGCAGGAAATTGTTTTGTCTATAACATGATCATCATGGATATCAGTATCTAGTGTCAGAAAGCGATGCATCATAATAGCTGATGCATTTACTGACATTTTCCTAATAAAACAGGTTCTATGGAAAAATTGATGGCAATAGGAACAAAATGGTATGGTTAAATATATTTGTATACAGTTTGATAGATTTTAATTTGCGAGACATCACATTCTGTACATATTTCTACATTTATGTTTTTAGCTCACCTGAGCCAGAGGCTCATGGTGAGCTATTGTGACCGGCCTTTGTCCGTCATTTGCCGTCCGTCTGTCAACATTTGCTTCAAATGACATCTCCTTAATGTCTCCGCCAATTTTAATAAAACTTTACAGAAATGTTCCCTGCGTAGTCCTCTTTTAAAACTATTCAAAAAATTTGATTCCATGCAGAACTCTGGTTGCCATGGCAACAGAAAGGAAAAACTTTAAAGATCCTCCAAAACTAGTGGCCAGATTTGATAATAATTTAGCATAAGTGTTCCTTGGGTGACCCTCTACAAAGATTGTTCAAATTATTATACCCCCGTGCAAACAAAGTTGGAAGAGGGTATATTGGAATCGGCCTGTCGGGATGGCGGTCTGCAAAATTTTGTCTGGTGAACTCCTCCTTCACTTTCTGTCAGATTCACTTGATACTTGGCATAATTATTCATTAGGAGCAGTAGATGTGCAAGATGCAAAATTTAGTTTTTTTCGCGCAAGGATTATGGAGTTATTGCCCTTGAATCAACTAAAAAAATCTTGTCTAGTGAACTCCTTCTTCAGTTTCTGTCTGATTAACCTGATTCTTGGCATAATTATTTATTCGGAGCAGTAGATGTGCAAGACCAAATTTTATGTTTTTTTACGCGCAAAGATTGTAAAGTAATTGCCCCTGAATAAACTGGAAAAGTTTTGTTTTTTGTATTTTAATTTTGTCTGGAGCATAACTCCAGTACTAATGTAGATAGGTTTGATAAAACTTCAAATGTAGATAGAACTTGATGAGAGGAAGTGCAGTGCATAAGAACCATAACTCTGCTTACTACTTGAAAGGATTTATTCCCCTTTGTTATTTTTGGTCTTTTGATTTTGTCCAGATTTTGTCCAAAATACTAATGCTGTGTGATGAAACTTCATATGTAGATAGACCTTGATGAGAGGAAGTGCAGTGCACAAGAACCATAACTCTGCTTGCTCTTTGAATGGAGTTATTCCCCTTTGTTATTTTTGGTCTTTGATTTTGTCTGGAGTATAACTCCAATACTAATGCTGCTAGTTTGATGAAACTTCATATGTAGATTGACCTTAAGGAAAGGAAGTGCACTGCATAAGAACTATAACTTTGCTTGCTCTTTGAAAGGAATTATTCCCCTTTGTTATTTTTGGTCTTTTGATTTTCTCTGGAGCATATCTCCATTACTTATGCTGCTAGTTTGATGAAACTTCATATATAAAGAGACCTCGATAAGAGAAATTAAAGTGCACAAGGATGTGTATACATCCTGTGTCAAAGATGGCAGCGGGGTATGAATCACCTTCAGTGATAGTTCTAGTTTTGATCTGTAAAAAAACATGGCCGCCAGGGGGTGATGTCAGTTTTAAACAAGTGGCCAGATTTGATAATAATTTAGCACAAATGTACCTTATGTGACCCTTTACAGTGGTTGTTCAAATTATTTAAGTCTGTTAAAACATGGCAGCCAGGGAGCGGAGTCAGTTTTCCTGATATGTATATAGTGAAAACTTTTAAAATCTTCTTCTCCAAAACAAGAGGCCAGATTTGATAATAACTTGGCACAAATGTACCTTATGCAGGCTGTCCAGCATCCCTAAAATTCCTAAAAAATCCTAATTTTTTTCAGGTTGGCTAAAATTCCTAAAAAAATGAAAAATTCAAGGGGAATTCCTAAAAATGCCCTATTTTTTCACTGAAAATCCTAATTTTTTTTAACTTATGTTACAAACATACATATAACTTTGAAAATGTTTTCATTCTAATTATGTTTTAATTTAGTTT
>JAULCC010620004.1:0-10303 GCA_032358795.1 Nuttallia obscurata
GGTGCTCAGACAACCCGGGCTTACCCTTGCTCTTTTGTTTTTCGGTCGTCTGTTCTTCGTCTTTGTCATCATTTTTTTCAGCTACATGTAGTATAATAATATAAGTATAATCAAATTTATGTTTTCTTATCTTTGATAGTAAATATGAGACCTTTCTTGAGGCATGGATCTTTTTGTTATATAAATATGAGACCTTTCTTGAGGCATGGAGCTTTTTGTAATACCATTTTTGGTTGAGAAAGATGTGTTGGGGTCTAGGCAACAGAATTTGGGTTTGTTTGGGGACCCGCATTCTTTTCCCAACATCTCTACACTTCTAGAAGTGTTGTTTCCGGCTGCAAATATGTAATATTTTGCTGTCTGTTTTTTTTCTGTCTGCAGAGAGCGGGAGGGGTCTTTATGCTACTGGGCTGTTTGAGGGGGGTAAATTGAGTGTTGATGCAAAAGCACCCATACAGTTTTTACGAGTATTTTATAGAGTGCCTATATTATTCTAATGGACTGGACTTGTTAAGGGGGGGGGGGGGTTATCTGTCTACTCAGTAGTTGCCTTTTGGTTAGGCCTTAGCTACAATGCGTGCATTATGCGTTTATAAGTGCCACGCCAGCTTGAATAAATCTGAAATTATATTTTTTCATACATTTCTTCGAAATCTACTTTCAACGGGTGCTTAAAGTTAAGATGTTGTATATTTTATTGCAAAGCAAACCAAAGCTTTGTCCATAAGTACATTTAATTACAACTGGTTATGTACCAGCCAGTATATTCTTACCGTAAATTCTCCGTATCATAATGGGTACATTGCCACCCTCGTTTCGTATTCATTTTTTTTCAAATTTAGGTATGAGCGCAGTCGTCTACAATCCAGATATTTTTGTGAGATATTACCTGTAATGTTAAGTTCACACCATCAAAATATTATGAATGTTGGCGAACGCGCTCCTTAATTATTATTGATCTGAATATGGCATAAAATGGAGAAAATCAACAAATTGACGTCATGGGGGCGAATTAAATCGCGGTTGCTATGGTGACTATAAATCATAGAATCTCGCATTTTCATTTATCACATGACATTGCTTTTTTTCCGGTGTAATATATTCATCATGTATTTATTATACATACAATACGTTACATATAAGAATGGATGATGTCACAAAAACATTAAGAAAAGTTTTTACCTCTTGTTTAATTGTCATGTAAAAAAGAATATCAGATAAGTTTTTCATTTTTAATTATATAAAAAATTTATTAGACCCGTCATGGAACCTTTCTGAAGCCCGATAGAGACTCGCTTATAAAGATTCCTGGACTCGTCAAATAATTTTTTAATATTAACTAAACATAAACTTAAGTGCAAATTTTGTAAAACTTCCCGTTACTATTGCGAGAAAACAATGTTAAAAAACGGCAGTAGCCGGTGTTATTCGTCAGTAATTTAGATAGTATGGATCAGTTTTTTTGTTCCCTTATGTTTGGGATGGTTTTCCGATATTGCCCCTGTCTATTCGTATTCATCTTTATTTGTAATGTATTCCGGACATTGTCGTATAACCCCGTCAAATGTAATCGATTGTTGTTGTCGAATAATGGGCTTCAAGATAAACGAAACTAAAATTCTTAAAAAAAATGTTTTTATGGCTGTATTCTGAAGTTTACCAGGAAGCGATATCATTTTTTTTGTATTTTTTCAGGGATCTGAAAAACTATATAGATTTATCAAAAAAGTTTAGGGAAAGCTTATTTGATCACATACATGTAGCCATTTTTTGAATTAAGTTCGTTAAGGACCTGTACATGACTTTATATACATACTATAAAAGCTCTAGGATATATGGTTACAGAAGAGAATACATGTATGTTTTAAGTCTTCACTACATACGAATATGTAAAATACGACTTGGATCCATATCTGAACCAAGGGTAAACGTTTGACAAAAACCTGATAAAGGTATAATAAGGCTCGCTATAGGCAAAAAACCTAAGCTCTGAAATTCTGAATAATTGGAGAAGAGGATTATATGTTGTTTGACTTTAGATTCACATATATTGAAAATTACCATAACCAGTTTATCGATACCATATTAATATCTTCAGGCAACGATGACTATAGATCTGGACAGAAATTATGTAAATAATGTTGAATGGAGTAATACACAAAGGCTGTTGCCAAGCAAACATTGTGGCTAAACATGTTTTTGACAATAAATAAACATGATGTGCGCGATGTAATGTAAACCTAAATTTCTAACATAGGGCTGCAAATGGATTCAAGTGCATTTTTTTGTGAAATCTTGCGACTTCATTTATTTCATTTTTTCTACAGTACATTACAATACATATAGTACAACAAACAGTACATACACTAAGACAGTGACTTAACAATATTTTGGATAACAATGTTATGTTTTGAAACAACGTGTTGAATCTTTTTATTTATTTATTTTTGAAGAAGAAGAAATCTAAAATTAATTTGTTTCTGTTTTCATTTTCAATTGTCAATTTCATGTTCATTTTTACAACATGCAATTATATCTGTATAATGTGATACTATATATGTTTATAGTTTAAGTGTTTTCTATATATTGTTTTATGCATTTTCAAAATTGATCGTTTATATGTTTTGATTCATAAAACTTCTTTTACTGTGCATTATTCATGTTTGAACAAGTTGTTAACAACTGAAGCCCACCAGGGTTAGGATAATGTTTTGATAAAAATACGTTGAGTAAGTCACTCTATACCCTAGACAATATTTAGTGTTTTATGAGCGTAAGTTATGTTGTGAATTGGCATTGATTAAGAGCAGGTTTTTGTACTTAAACTGTTTGATTCTTATATCTGGAATTGCTCTGATAAATCGATAAGTTGAGACCCAATTAATGCCTGTCTAAAAGTGTTCAGAATTTATGAACGTGCGGTCTGGTGAATTTCAAATTGACTAAACAACATATATGTCTTTTTTTTTTGATGTGTAAGTAAAACGGGAAAGATGAAGTTCTGTTTTAACATACGTTTTCCTGGAAGCTTCAGTTAATGTGAATTTGCTCCAATTTTTGGAAATGATTTTCTTTATACATGTATTTCTGAAATCCAGTTTCTTTTACCATGCAGTTTTTGATAAATTGTTTTTTTCCCACATGTTTTACCATAATTGTTTAATATATAGTTTACATAAAAACGCTATATTTGATCCAGTTCGTATAGACTAAGCATTTGCTTTGATTGTTTTATATTAATTTCCCCATAAAAGTTATGTTCTTACATCATACAATTTTATATATTTGAATACGTGTTTTTGTTACGTTTTCCAAATATTAAAAAAAATCTTTATAAAAGTCTGGTTGGTTCATAGTATTTATACTTTTTAAGCTGTCTATATTCACATAAAAAGTAAGAAGTTCTTCCCTACTTCTTTAAACGCGTAATTTGGTATGATTTTCCATATTGCATTTCCGTTTAAGATCAGTGCCTTTATCCATGTTGACTTTTTAGATATTATAAATAATTATAAATCAATCATTTCTATTCCACCGTTTGTTTAATTGCTAGTAGGAGTTGTTCTTTTAATTTTTCTCCTTTTTATAATCCCGTTATGAATTGAAAGTTATTTTATTCACCTCAAGGGTGATGGATTTTTGGATAATTAAAGCGTGAATTGCATACATTAATTAAGAATGAGTAAATTTTCATTATTAGAAATTTTCCAGAAAATGATAATTTTCGTTCGATTTGACCAGGAATTTATGACTGCTTTGCATTGTTTAATTTTTAGTTTACAGTTTAGCTTATCAAATGCTTACTTGTTATGGCCCAAATAAATATCTAGCGTTTTAATGGGTGTTCGCGACCAGTTGATGTGACATATTTCTTTTGTCGAATGTTTTAAATTTCCAGTCCATAATCCTTCCGTTTCTTTCTTATTTATCTTCAATCCGGAATGTATTTTTCAAACGTATCAATTACTTCTACAGAGTTTTTAACGTATTGTTCTGATCCCAAAAAAGAATATGTAAGTTGAGATACTTTAATCGAAGTTTAATGAAGTTGTGTCGTTTATTTGTACCTAAATACCAAACTTGCTCATTTTACGAATTCGATTGCCAAAATTTCGGCGGCTATGGTGAAAAGAAGAGCAGAAGTCGGACAGCCTTGCCTGATGATTCGTTCAGGAGTAAATTTAGAGGACATCCAGTCATTACTAAAAATGAAATCAGATTCAAATCCAAAATGTGATAGTGAGTTTAATAAAAATGGCTACCTAATTGTATCATAGGCTTTACGAAGGTCTAAAATTAAAACTGCTCCATCTATATTAATGACTCAGTAAAATCTATATTCTTGCAAAAGTCTTAAGTTGTATCCTATAAACCGGTTCTTTAGCCTTGCAGGTCCATACGTAGAATCTTATGAATCACTTTTAAAAGTGTGGTATACTCGTGCGGCGATTTTTTTGACTGTATTTAAAAACGTTATTTGGTCCACAGTTCTCTAAATTGCTGGGTCACCTTTTTTATATAAAAGCAACAGAACTCCTGTGTTTGCAAATTCGAAAGTTCAAAATTGTCAAAAGCAAATTTCAAGATTTTGGTTAAGGTTGACTTAGAAGATTCTAAAATTGTTGATAAGATTCACACGTTAACCCATCCAAACCTGGACTTTTGTTTAGATTCAAGTGTCTTAAAGTAATTAAAACCAACAATTCTGAAGTCAGCTGAGTTAGGAAAGAACCATCAAAAGCAAAATATTAAGTGTAAAACAATAAAAAGGAAATATGTAAGGAATGTTTGAACTTTGCAATAGAAGTAAAAGATTTGATGAAACGTAAAATATAACGAAACACTTCAATTAAATGAAATACAAAAACCAAAAAGAATAAGAAAATGAAAAGATATAAGGAATACAAACAAACTGACTTGAAGTAAAAACAATATGTGTAACTTACAATCGCTTTAACATCATTATCCAATAATACTTAACAACATTTAACGTATTTTTTCCAAATGTGTGCCGATTTATGAAATATGTTGAACAATAAACAGTAAAGGGTACCCGAACTAACCCTTCATTTGTAAGAAATGGCTTCCTAAAAGTTATATAAATTTTTATGTACCTTATAGTCTTTCTCTCTTTTATGGGGACCTGTTACATTCGTTGAATTGGTCAAAATTTCTTTGTCTGTTTTACAATAAACACTGCAGATCATTATAGCAGCTAAAAAGTAAACTACAGTAATACAATCTTTGTGTTAAGAAGATAAGCCATAGAAATTTAGATTGTAGGCATTTTTTACCAAATTACGTAAAGAATCAAACAAAACAAAAAACAGAGAAAAACAATCCTGCGCATACAAACATATCTATTTTATATGCAACAGCATTTTTTTTATTGAACTGAATAAAAACGGATCAGAACTTAGCATAACTGTTTGATTTTTTGAGAGTTTATGCATACAGTTAAAACAAAATTTTGATAGCTATATTAGAAGTCATTTTAGATTTGTGGGAACATATAACAGCAGAAATTCTTAGACTTCCGTTTTCAAATTTTTTTCTTTTGCTTAAAAAGACCATTTATTCATTCGGGCATGTAATTGTAAATACACGGCTCTCCTATCCTGGAATAATTAGTGCGAATATCTTAGTTCTAGCATACATGTTTCACTTTTAAAGTCTCTACCAATTGAAACTAGGACTGTGCAAAATCCTAAGCCTATACTCATCATTTGAACAAACTAAGAAAAGGAGCTGTATATGATGCACTGAATAAATAATTTCAGGCGTAGCACGAATAGTTCTAAAGGAAATGTATTAAATATTTGTTTTTTCTTTATAATAATGCTAAGTAGCAGGCGCTTTTGACAGGACCAATGCCGACCACAGGGGCACACGACTTTCCATGGGGTCACATTGACCCATCGCATTGACCTAGGACGACTTTTCCCGAGGCTGTGTTTGGTGACTCGGGAAAATACTATTCGGGTTGACCCTGTTGCGTATCAAAATTCATAATACTATTACAACAATACTAAAATACCATAATTATTAATTAGCTGTAGAAATAACTGTCTTGTCTGTCAGACGTCTTCTCCACTAATATTCAAAGTTATATCTTTTACGAGTAGGGTTCTGTTAAATATCCTTTTCAACGTTAGGTCTAAGACAAATAAGAAAGTATGGGCAGGTTTTGTCCTTTCCGTTTCTGAGGTAACCCACATTAAAGTCCTATTAAATTAGATGGTGTCAGGCCGACCATAACGAAATACTATCGGATTAATAGCTTTAGTCTAATGAAACTGATTTAAATAAAGAGATCGAAAGTGTGATACAGCCATATGTATTTGCAGTCGGAACATGATTTACTTTCAGACTTCTTCCATTCATTGATATTTTAGAGTGTTGCGATGTTTTTCAAAACAATTACAACATTGAAAGCGCCAGAGCAATAGGAAACCAAATATGACAGCAGATATTAACTGCCTTCCATTTACTACAATTAGGAATATACCAATGTGTAGAAGACACAGAACCGCTTGCTAAATTTGGATGAAATAGCGATTCAAAATCGTAGAGGCACATACTTGAGTCATGGCTTTCAAAGATATAATCAAGGTCTGTCGTGAGTATTGTTCCATTTTCAAGCATTTGAATTTCGTCTGGAAACAGAGCTATTCTTTTGCAAAACAGAACCTTGGACAATACATGCTCCTGCTTTGCAAAAGTTGTAGTTCTCTTTGGTATGCTATACAAAAGCGAATACCGATCTATGGCTGAGTTTTCGTCAATAAAATATTCTCTGTTAGCATCTACATAGTTGATTTTATATACCGGACCGACATTCAAAAGCCACCGATGGCCATTGGAAGTAAACGGTAACCCACTTAGCAATGCTTTATAAAGTAGACTTACTATATCGCGTGTGTCGGAGCCAAACTTCGCCACGAAAGAAGACACAATGTACATAAAATTCTTTGACCCATCCTGGCACAGAAAAGCTAGATAGTGTTCTATCATTATCTCTTCCGTTATTGTCTGAAGTTGGCGCGTTATTTCAGACATTAACTTTTTAATATGTTTCATTTGTGTATATATCCCAGCAATGTCTTCTGCATACATATGACTTAGTGGATGAATCCGCAGGTGCATAAAGACCGGTATACCAGAAACTTCCTTCATGAATCTCTTGCATTCACATTTTTCATATACTTCTCCTGGTGGACAGAGAATCGGACGGCATTCTCCCTGAAACAAAATTTAATTTCACAGATTATCATAATCGTGTCGTTTTCTGACAAAAAAAGTGTCTTAATATCATCATTTTTTTCAGGTCAAAGTATAATCAATATGTTTCCTTGTCTTTGATAGTAAATATGAGACCTTTCTTGAGGCATGGTACTTTTTGTAATACCGTAATTGGTTGAGAATGAGTTAAAAGCACGTTCGTGAAACAAAATGCTGTCATTTAACCACAGTGTTGACAGGAATGTCTCTTATGACGCTAAATCCCTTTTATGTCAGTGAACAATTCGCACAGTATTGGTCATTAAAAGATCTACTCTGCAGTGTTGGATCAAATTTGTATGTTTTTAAAAATTATAGTGACAAAAACATTTAAGCTATATTATTTCAAAATTCAATAAATGATAACCTACATACATGTAGATTCAACAGCTACTTTGCTAATTTCAAACATCGCAGAAACATATTGTTATTTGTACATTACAACAGAGGCTATTACTTTCAAAACGACAAGTTAATTGCTGAAGATAAATTAAACGTGCTCACTGGTGTATTACTGAACACACTTTTACATGACGGGCCTCCGTGGCCGAGTGGTTATAGTCGTTGACTGGCAATCGCTTAGCCCCTCACCGCTGTGGGTTCGAATCTAGGTCTGGGAACTTCAGATAATTCAAGTGAGGAAGCCTTCCAGATGGCTTGCGGTAGGTTGGTGGTTCTACTTTGGACATAGTGAACAGAGGTCCTCCGGGGTCTTCCTGCACCTGTAATGAGCTGGACGTCGCGATATGACTGAAATACTGTTAAAGCGACGTTAAATTCCAAACAAACAAACTTTTACATGAAGGAATAGCTTGCATTTGAATCGGGTTAATTGAAAGTCATGTCTATCACATACGTTTTTAGTTATTGTACTTTCTACACCGTTTTATACACTTGAAGAAATAGCCTACTAGATGCAGAATCAAATTTCACGTACATTGGTATAATACTTTTCCCTCAGAGTTGCGTTTATCTCTAGTTTACGCTTGGAATGGTTCAAGTGACAACATTTCTGGGAGTTGTTTCACAGACAACATTGTTTCTTTAATATAATTCCTTAAAGTATATTGTTTTAATCACATTATATGTTAAGTGAGCATTATAAGAATTGTTTAGAAATTTTCGTTGGCTTATTTTCGGCACAAAATAGCAAATAATACTATATACAGAATACACGTCTATGATAAGATTAACGTAAAGAGATCCATGTAATCCGACAAAGTAGTTAAGGCTTGGGTGAGGTAAACAGCGATTCCAGTACGACGGATAATATTTCTAATACTATTTTCGTAAATACTTTCCTTTTTTTTTCTTTTTTTTTTGAGGGGGGGGTGTCAGAAGAAACCATACAAATATATATCAAAGGTTTTAGGGAAATCCCTTTTAATCATTATATCGAAATGTTATAACAAACGGACTATCTTACACGGCATTTATACATATTATTGAATAAGTTACAACATTAACCAAAATACATTAAGGTCACTCAGTTTTACTTATTTTACTAAGAATATAAACAGGTATTTAGTATATAGGTGTACTGTAATTTTGACATATACCAATTTCCTAAGTCCTTTGTTTATTTATCGGGAAACGAACGTGTGATTTGAACAACGAACAACGATTAAATACTTTCCTGCGTCTGAAGCTTTTCCGTAGAACTCGCAAAGTCTTAAATTCATCATTGATTAAATGATAATAAGCTTATTTGATAGAATGAAACAGAAAAGAAATTATTTTTTCGTGAGATTTGAACTACACTCCGAGTATACATATACGTGAATCTTATCATGAACATGCAATCCATAAATGTTATCATTTAATATTTTGTTTAATTTAAAACAATAAGACGTTAAAACTAGTCCATTTCTTTAAATAGTGCTTTTTAAACATTGAAATGTCATTAAAACTGAATAAAATGCATTTTTTTAAGGGATTGTATGAAAAGAACATGTTTCATGTTTGTCCGTGAAACATATCTCTCGAAAATATTGCCATCTAAACAAATTCAAAGTATAAACAAGCGATACATGTTAGTAAAGTACAAAATGTACGCGAGATTTGATAACACGTATGAAAGTCTATTTCTTGAAAAGTACAAAACGATCTAGAAACTACAATACAGTTACTAAAAAGGTTCAACTAACCGGGAACTTCTGGCCGCTGTCATCCGTGCGACATATAAAAAACACACACATGATTCCCCGCAATGACATGGCTTTCAAAGGCAATACAAGATTTTTTGTCTTTATTAGTATTGTTTTCGAGAGTTGATAATGGTATAGACGGAACAAAGTTTAGTTCGGAAATGCTAAGTTCCTAATGTCACCTATCGAAGCATCAGACCTATTGATTTGGTTCATGTATAATTCTTCATGCGGATGTGCCCAAACTACGTGTAATCGATTTAACAACTCTCTGCAAGTAATTAATGTTACATTTTTAACGTTCTTACCTTTAAGGCATCGAGCCATTCAGTACAAGTGCATAGTGCATTGCCATTTCCCAAATCGTTCAAATCATCTTTTGGCATATCGCTTCCTGTCAAACTGTCGAGATCTAAGAGTGAAACCAATGCTCTCGTTGGAAACCTTTGACTAAGTGTTTCACACGTATTTGTTTCATGGTCAAATTTCTTTAATTGGCAGATAGTACAAAACACATTTCTGAAGGACCTTCCATAGTTGTATTCTAAATTGTTTGCTTTTGGATAGAAACAAGCATCGTGTATGAACTGACTTTTTGAATTTCCTGATTCTCCATATGTACAGGTAGGCGGGGCAGTGTTAAGGGTTTTGGAAAGGTGTACCGTGCATCTTTTTTCATCAACTATTGCTGCAACCTCGTTTGGTGGTTCGAATAGAAACAGAAAAAATTTAGGCTTCATTAAAAATAGCTTATAAAGGTCAAGAAGGGACTCTGGGAAAAAGTAAAGGTCGGGTAAATTGTAGACAACTCGTACTTGCCATATTATCACATCATCATCTAAATTACATTCAGCGCAAAATTTGTTCCAATATAT
>JAULCC010620026.1:0-10302 GCA_032358795.1 Nuttallia obscurata
ATTATGTCTAATGCAGACAAAGGATTTATAAAAGCATACATATATTCTCTCATTTATCCTCCTTTTACCCGTCTAATGTATTATCATTTGTAGATATACACAGTTAGCAGCAATACGGGTATTTATATAGTGTTCCAGGAGTCGCTCACTGAAAATGCCCACTTACAATCTAAGACATTTCTTTGCCGGGTCACCAAATGGACAGTTGGACAGTTTTTATAGATGACCTGTATAGTTATGATAGATGTTACACACAAACTATATCAAGCTAATAAATGATTTACTAAAAGAAAAGGTTTTCACAATATATGATAATGTAAAATATGATGCACATGGGGAGGTAGTAAATTAAATCCCAGGGTTAGCTTTCGAACAAAAGAAGAAGAGACATGCATTGTTAGTTAAAACATATATATATCCAGTCACATTGAAGGTTTTAGAAGGATGTTTAAAGTTCTCCTTATATAGGTCTATGTTTAATTAACCCTGCCTTCTAAAGTCTTTGTTTTAAACTAGCTAACATGGTTTGAATGAATTTCATAAAAGGTTATCCAATAAACAAACTTCTGTATCTATTTTGAAATCGGGCCAGCGGTTTCAAAGGGAGATACAGTGTATATTCAACATGTTCCATTTAGCCATATAACGGAACCTAACAACACCACGCGCACGGGAGATCATGAGTATTTACGAATCAACATGGATAGAAGAAATTTGACCAGATGTCATCCAATAAACCAAAACAACGTTTCTTAGAACATATTAAAATAGACAAAGTGCTGTAGGGTAAGCGGTTTTGATCCGTCGTTCACCATTGTCCACCATTGATAAAATCATTTTCAAACGATATATTAAAATAGAGCTCACAATGTTTCTGAGGAAATTATTTTGAAAAGTTTTCATCACATCGTAATGAGAAAATATGCATCACCCCTTTATTGTTAAGGAACAGGTATTTTTCAATAAATTTGATATAAGGGAATGTAAGGTGCATTTCTGTGAAAGTTCTATCTTGGAACTGGACAAGCTGTTAAAAGTTTTACCTACAGGTTGCCATGACAAACATAGTTATGCATGCAACTATTCATAAGGAACCTGGAAGAGGACCAATAAAGAATACTACCATGGAACTTGGTTGAACTAGCCTAATGGTTTGAGGACGAGATATCGTTTGAAAATGATTTTGACAACAGGTGAACGGATGAACAATGGTGGACGACGGATAGTCACCCATCAAAACAGCTTAACCTTCAACATGTTGTGCTAAAGAAAGCTTAAATACACACAAACAGGCCAATAACTCTCTCTTCCCCTCTCTCCCCCTCTCTCTATGTGTGTATTTATATTTGTATCTATATTTGTATATGTTTAAACTAATTATATGTATTCCTTCCGATGGCTACCACTTTGTACTTTCTGTCAATATCAAAATGACAGTTGGGTCACTCGTACAAAATGCCATTTGTGTTATATGTATTGTATGTTTCGATAACTGGGTTGGTACCCCAGTTTATTACTTTCAACTGTTGATAGCAAAGACATGATAGTGTTGGTGATTGTTTCTTTTGTATGAGTTACATTAGAACATGTTTGTAAGATGCATACTTAAGTTATAAGAGTTACATTCTCTTTAAAACTGATGATATTCTGTATTAAGATATATTCTGATGAACCATGATTACTACTTACCAGCATCATAGGTTATAGCTTCATGCTCATACGCGTCGCAAGGATCTGGAATGAAAGTACTAAAATGTCAACATTCGTACAAGTTAACTAATTGCCTACAGTTTACTGTACTTGTTACAAATAAACTGTCGGTGACATTTGAATAATGCTAAACTTTTTTGAGAGACATAGCGTAGACTAACTTGGAATTTATATGTATGATGCAAAACTAAGTATTTTCGTCATTAACACTTATTTCTACTTAAAGAAGTTGCTGTAAATAAGTACCTTACCGAATGGCGGACATTTGTCGTTTTCTCCAAAACAGTAAGCCATCGAGCATGATATAAGAGGTGACAGTCTGTACACGTAGAACGTGCCACAGTGTTTTACTTTGATACTGACATGCTCGGCGCACGGTGACATCAAACTGGTCATGCAGACTTCTCTATCGACTTCCCCGTCTTCTTGGAGTGGATGTGTACCTAAAGGAAGAAAGGCCGTATTGTATACTCCCATTTATATTCCGAAATCGTCAAGAGGATTGCTTTTATTTATCAGCAATGGGAAATGTATGTCGACAATAAGTTTCTTATTCCTTCCTGAAGATTTGTTCTCAGAATTTGCTCAAACTCGCACTTTTTCAATTTTAGTTGACCTATTCTTTTCAATCTGTTAAAGTGCCTCAATACATCTGTCTCAATAAAGAAATGTAAATGTACTCTTATGGACCTCGAAAGTTTGTCCATTTCAAGTAAATGTAAGCTATAATTAATAAAAGTCAAATGTACGTTTTAACACACCAGTGTTGATGTTCGTGCAGTAAGTTTATCAGTTTAAAACAATGGGATTATCACGAAATCCATTAGCTGCCTTCAAATCTTGTAAATCTAAATGGAAAGAATTGAGTTATTAATCTTAAACCACATATTTCAATCAATATGAAAACGTTATTGGAACTCAAATGTACACTATCATACCGTTCATCCAAAACGGAAACTTTGTTCCACACATAGCGAATTGTGCTTGTGCTTCTTGCATTTGTAAGTCCCCGGTCAAACCGAATGCTCGGTACCATCCCTCCGGCAAATATTTATCACAGACATCCTTGTTATGTGCGTAAGGACATTGACCTCCTCTGTACTGCGCACGTGGTAATTTCACATAGGACGAACACGGATCTGAAAAGAAATGAGACATTGACGTACTCTCTTTAAACACATACAATCAGGTCGTTTAATTGTTTGATTAACGTCACTTTCTGCTAGCTAGGGCTGATGGACGTTCTAGAGAGAGAGAGGGCTGATACACAGAACTCTTCTGTAGAGAACTAAGGATCCTTAGCGTGCTCAGGGTATTGCACTGATACACGTGGGGGCTGAACCCTGGCCGGTCACTTTATCCTGACACCGACAAACAAGTCGTAATGCCTCTGAGCGTCAAGGAGAGAAACCATTACTACCATTTTGAAGTCTTTCGGTATGACCCGGCCGGGGATCGTACACGCGGTCTCACTATCAGTTTGTAATATAGTTGTTATGGTTTAGCAAATTTTGAATATTGTGAAAATGTTATATTACATATAAATCTAAATTTTAACCACACGTTTTAATGGATTTTAATTCGGATGGTTTGGAAATTTAGATAGAGGAGACTACGGTTAATTATACATCCCCGATGGGTTCTCGTTCTGTATCATTTTGACTTAATGGGGCCTCCGTGTCTGAGTGGTTACAGGCATTCACTTGCAATCTCTCAGCCCCTCAACGCAGTGGTTTCGAATCCCGGTCTGGGCACTTCGGATTTTTCAAGTAATGAAGGCTTCCAGTTGCCTTGCGGTAAGTCGGTGGTTCTACCCGGGTGCGCTCTATGTCTGAAATAGTGTACTGATGCCCCCGGGGTTTAATCCACCTGTAATGAGCTGGATGTCGTGATATGACTGAAATACTGTTAAAGCAACATTAAATTCCAAAACAGACAAACAAACAAAAGTTTAGACATTTCAAAATTCATTTTCTCCTAATATTTCTTGCTGGTGGTTATTTGGAATTGTGGGTCATTTTGTTTTGAAAGCAGATAGGGGTTTTAGTTTTAAACTTATTTATTTTAGCTCGATTACGTTGAAAGCCTATGGCTTGTAGAAACACTTTCGAGTCCGTTTCCTGGGTAGAACCAGTACTTGGTGTCAACAAATGAAGGTCAGGAGAAAGGCCCTCTTCGGAGCTCGAATCCGCATCCTCCTGAACGCAAGGCGGA
The DNA here is from genome assembly GCA_032358795.1 of Nuttallia obscurata. Classification (NCBI taxonomy): domain Eukaryota; kingdom Metazoa; phylum Mollusca; class Bivalvia; order Cardiida; family Psammobiidae; genus Nuttallia; species Nuttallia obscurata. The sequence goes on from JAULCC010620026.1 coordinate 3,925, forward strand.
CACCATATCTACTACGCCACTGCGCCCTTAAAAGGCGGGTTTTTATCATCTAGGTTAAGAGTAGCAATGTTTATCTGTCGATTAAAATTTTGCATTTACTTGAATTGCTTTTTATTTGACGTGAAACACATATATACTGATATACTGAACAAAAAAATCAGAAACTTCCGATTTGTTCACACGGTGTTTTTTGTGTTAAATAAGTATTTGTATGAATAAACCAGAAAGGTAATATAAACCTTGACCTATGTTATAAGGATTCCTGTATTTTTATCGATTTTTTTCAGCTCTGATACTTCAACAACGTGAAATACTATTAGCACGTGTATAATTTGTTTAAGTCTAGTGTGGTTTACGGCCATTTTTTCTGTGAAACTTTAGCCATCATTTATGCACGAAATGATGCATCATTGAACACTCTTTAAAAGCATATTTAACTATGAGTCCCAGGTTTGTTTTCATGCAGCTATACTCAAGCAAACTAAGCAGAGGTGTTATATCTGTTTGAGTATATCCTACACTTTGGTTAACTAAAAGTCTAGTTTCTGTTCAAAGCCACGATGAAAGGGATTGCTAAAATAGACGAATGGGAAGAAACTTGAACCTACATTTTCTGGAAACAAAGTTTTGCATTTACACAAACTGAAATAGAATATGCAGATATCATTGGCTTATGTGTACGAGAAATTAAAAAATCAATACATCTTACCGATAATTCCTGAGGCTTCTAATATAATGAATACAGCCAGAAAAGTAAGTAACGTCCACAGAGACATAACTAAGGACAGCCTAAGATCACATTAATACTCGTAACTTAACAGTTTGTAAACCACAGAAATGTTAACGTTAGCACTTTTTTAAGAGCAGATCGTTCACTTCGTTCAGCTGAAAACCTAGACCAACCCTTGGAAGGCGGAAGTTTTGGTTATATTGTGCAGTTGCTTAAGCCTTCGCAACTATAGATTTTTATCGCTATGCATGATTCACAATACCGTAAATTGGGTTATTTTGGCCTTGGTTTATAATTGGCCTATTTGGCCACCTTTGTCAAATGGCGAAAATAAAAAAAAACACACCAATAAAAGCCTTGGGTGAAACAAACAGTCGTTTTCACACTGTTTCATTTGTCACACATAAAACATGTTTTTTTATGTAATAATTTGAGTGAAGGTAAACATTGATAAATGGTTTAATGATTGTGTCTTGTAGTGTTAGTGCGTTAGCCGTTATACGCATGTGTTATACACAAAGCAGTCATTTAAATTTATGTATTGCTCTAATGAAATTATGTTTAAAAAAATATGCATTACATACAGACAGTTGTTTTAATACGCCTTTGAATGCAGGGTACACCATTGTTCTGCAAGGTTTAACGTGAAATCCAATCACATTTTGCATACTAGAGTTATTCAATAAATGGTACGCGCGTTTCACAAGTTGGGAAATTAAACCTTTGTTGACTGCCTTTTATGTGTCATTGTTTCAAAAAGAATCTATAAAATAGACCAAACAAAATCTGACAAATAAGTCTTGTACGCAAGATTTGAAAATCATTTCGACACATCCTGTATTTGCCATGGCTCTGCTAAGATGGTTGGTGTTGCTTTCCATCTTAAAAGTAGTGAAGTTTTCACAAGGTGAGCTAAACATTATTTTAGTCTATTAAATGTGCTTATTATTTGTTTTATTGCTTATGTCATTATTTTGCATATGCCGATAAGCAAAACAAAAACTCCTGAGGTTTCCGGAAAAAAACTTAGTCTAGCAAATGTATCCAATATAGTTTACTTTTCATTTAGACTGAATGCAAATATCTTATTATCGTCGAAGAAATAAGAGATTAAACAATACACTAAATATGGTACATTTTGGTGATCTTTTTGGTTACATGTACGTCTGATATATATGTACGCTAGTCAAAATAATTTTTTACCTCAAACTAATTCCTTCACAAACTTTTTCATCACAGTTGGTTTCCTCTATATATGAATAAGGCACAGAAATAAGTCCTCAAGAACTGGGCCGTTCTCATAATGTTGTTGTTTGAAAAAGTATTTTTGGATTAGCTATGCTTTGACAAGTACTGGACACCATACATAACCGTTATAAAAATAGGGTTGTTTATTACTGAATTTGTCTATTTTGTGTTTGTTCTAAGTTGTCAAATTGCTATTTTATACTTAAATTATGATTTTATACTTGAATAGTCAAAAAAATTACTAAAAATGAATGTAAACAAAGTAAACCGATTTTACTATGGTGGCTAATTTGGGACTTGTAATTTACAATAAACAAAGTCATTGTTTATTTGCAATAAGATTAAAACAATACGCGGTAGAATACACACTACGGTTACAGTTTGAACAAATGCACATTTAGTTTTGCACTGGGTCTACAAAAATGCAAAATAAAGATGACACTGAGTGTAAAGGAGATTTATAATGAAAAGGAAACAAAAGTAGTCTTTGATGACATACAATTGGTAGAGCCTAAACAAAGCATTAATGTCTCCAAATCAATATAAACCAACCTTGAATATGATCCAATAAGCTAACAGATATTTCTGTAGTTAATTGTTGGTAGCAGACATACGAAATGAAAAATATCCCTCAAAGAATTCTGCAGTCTTGTTATCCAAGGAGTGTCCCTCTCCTTACTTTATTAATCAGAAAACTGTTGATAACTAGTCAATTAATAAAATTCTTTTTTCATGACATTTTTAAGGCGGGACATTTGGTTGAACTGAATGACGCAATTGATGAAGGTTATTTCAGCAAATTATAACCAAGGCAGTTTGTCGAATAGACCAAAACACCAAGTTGGTCAAATACTATACAACCATTTAATGAATAATCTCTCACAACCTACAGTTTATATGAATTCAAATGACATGTCATATTTATCTGCTACTTTCATAGTAGACCAAGCAGAACAGTATTTTCTTAATACAAAACTAAGAATCCAAATCATGGAAATAGTAAGGTTGTTGAAATGCTTATAACAGCGGATGAAACTCGAATGAAAACGTACTTCTAAAACATTTGCGTCCATGTTTTTCTTCCCGGAGGAATACTGCTGCAAAGATTTACTTCAACATTCAAATTTTCCTTCGAGATATTTTGCAATGAATCTAGTGTGTCAGAACATCTTATGATAGATGCAAGCGTACACGTTTCAATAGGAAAAATGTGTGAATTAGTTTTAAGATCATATTTTATATAAACAGGCCCGTTTAAAAACGAAAAAGAATGGAAAGAGCAGTTTATAGCAATGTTATAGACCACCTTGAAATTTATTAATAGTCATGTTAAGTATAGGAAACGGATGATGACCTCCTTGTTGTAAAAACCGCTGTTGATCTATTACTACAATAGTAAATGTGAAATATGCTGACTTACTTGTTCTTATATGTTACCATGCTGATACAAAGTGGAAATGAAGTGAAATATAGAATAAGTGAAATATAGAATAAGTGAAATATATATCCTGGTGATAGCATGTGTTGTTGTCAGTGGGAGTGACACAATCTCTTGAGAATATGGTACTTAATGTAAAGAAGGATCTCACACATAATGCTGAGAAAGAATCAGAACCTTCTATTGGTATTTCATCGAGTACAGATATTTTAGATGTTTAGAATCATGTGTGTTTCATTGCTTTATACAACTGTTAAACTAGATTATATTTGAATCAGCTGAGGCTCAAGAAGTTGTATCATTTTGGGGGAAAACATGCACAAATTGTTTTCAAATACGAGTAAAAAGTAGTTCACTAACAATGAACATTAGCCTTAGTATTTCAAAGTTACTGAATACATTAACTTATACTACCATGATTTTATTCCACTAAATAAGGGGGTGTATAAACAGAATGACAAACTAAAACTTTTGCAAGCAGCTAAAGAAAGTCTTCTAAGATTACAGTTTTAATCCATGAAAATGAAGTGTTTATTCAGTTTTTCTTTCTCTTAATTTTCAATTTTGTGTTAGTATGAATTTGTTGAAACGGTTATTTTCCGTAGTTCTTTTTTTATTTAGAATGACATTAAAATTTGATTGTTCCATTTGGGCACATATATTAGTCAATAGTTTTCTACCTAAAAGCAAATTAGCTGTAAAAACTATAGCCGCATGGTCAGGCAGAAAACAGGTTTACAGACCGTAAACTACACCGCTTAGCCAGATATTGGATAGAAAATCTAATTTAACTTTCGCCACATCTGGTAGCATAATCTGCTCTCCTTAAATTGTACTTGTTTTATATGCATTAAATATAATATGACTACAGTTCCTGTATAATTTATCCTTACATAGTTATAGGGAGACTATAATTACGCAGAACAGACAGATATGTAACCAAGGTAACTTACAAAAATGTTTTTTTGTTCATCCTTTATCCATATCGATGCATACGGATTTAAATTTTTAAAACTGACAACTTAGTAGGGACTTAAACCTTCACAACATTTTTGAATATTTAATAATTTGAATAGTTTGACATATTTTTAGGTTGTACATAGCCTCAGCTCCTTAACACTCTTGCTGCGGACCAACAACGTTTTTTAATCAACTTCTCTATGTAAAGACTCCACATAAAGCGTCTTTTGACGTTTTTATACTTTCATTGAAACGGAATGTCACTTAACTCTACAATTTGAACTTGTATTGAATTTTGACTTCTTCTAAAACAATGTTACGCTGTTGTAAATGGTGAACATCGCGTATCTTTTTTGACATTTCTCTTAGATATACGATTTACAGGCAACTCTGGTAAAATAGGTTGCACCAGTTAGAAGTTTAAACTTGTGCAACATTTTTTTGACAGTTAAACGGAGCGCTGACGCGCTGTGGCGATAGCACTAATAGAATTCCGTACAGCACAACGCCATTCATTTTTCTTTTTATTTCTTAATTCATAAATTTTACATTTTCAGAAACCTCAAAATTTAATCTATAGCTGCCAGCTTTTTAAAACAGATGTTGTAATGCATTTGCTTTATATAATTCGTAGGAACATAATAACAATATTTTCTCTGAAGTTATCGTTTGATCCAAAATGAAACTGATCACATTTGTTCATGAGTAATAAATAAGTACTTAAACTGCAATCAGTATCATCATATTACTTGAAATCATCGTTTAAAGTATAAGCTTACTGATGATATTATTTACAAATATATTCGGATACAAATGGGCCTTATCTCCAACAAATGTGTACACCTTAGTATGCGTGTGATATTATTAGGGCCTGTGAAACTGCTATCTCTATGTTTTTGTCTCTGATCCCTTATAGTGATTATCAATATACAAATTTGAAAAAATACCACAGTATTGGACATCTTTGTAAATATAATAGCGTTTTGAATAACTAGTATAACTCACATGTGTATACCACATGAACGCTTGAATTGAGAACAAGTACCGCAGATTGGTACTTACACTAACACATATGAACAATACATCTTTGTGAGCACGACCCACGCTCACTATCTTCGACAGACTACTAAACGTATTTTAAAAGAGTGAAATAAATAAATTAAATGATTGATAGAGCAAGAAAATAAGAGAGAGAGAGTGAAATAATTCACTGACTATCACAGAAGTAATATGTTTTATCTTATATGGTAGCTCAAAAGCGACTGAAATAAGTTCAGAGAAAAATGTCCTTAATATTTATTCATCATATTTCACTAAATCTTAACTAGAATACCTGATTAAGACGAAACCCTTGAAATTATTTTTACATCTTTCCAAGTATTGACAATAATTCTTAATTTAACTCGATATTAAAAAAATGTTGACTATACACAACAAGTACAGTAATTAAGATTGTGTTTAATTCAAAAGTGTTGAAAGGAACATGAGAATTGTTAGGGTTACCGACGAATTTCAAGTACGCACATGTAATAATACAATTAAACTAACATGTACGTAATCTGCGTCGGAGATTTTCTCCCATTTCTTCCCATGGAAGATAAGGGCTTTGACTTTATAAGATTAACCTATCTTACATGTCATGTGATTTGCCATTTTATATAAAGGTCAATTATTGTCAACGGAAGAAAATTAATCGATCATTCGATTAGTTTTGTTGTCCCTCTGTAGATTTCTGACCCTCGGGTGGGATACTCCTTTTCTACCTGACTAAATATGGTGGATTCTTATAGTCGCCTCATTTTCTTCAAAAATGTTCAACGCCTGTGGTAATATATCATCCGAGTTGTAGTACGACATGGTATTTTCTGATGGTAAATTAACGGCGTGTGAGTCAGATGTTGATCTCGTGCATCGGCCTTTCTTTGTAGGAAAGACATCGTACTCGGTCGATATCCTATACACATTGACATTTACAAGACAGACAGATATTTTTATTCAGACT
>JAULCC010620059.1:0-10301 GCA_032358795.1 Nuttallia obscurata
TACTTGGCATAGTTATTCATTAGGAGCAGTAGATATGCAAGATACAAATTTCATGTTTGTTCGTGCAAGGGTTACAGAGTTATTGCCTCTGAATCAACGGGAACAGTCTTGTCCAGCAAACTCCTCCTTCATTTTCAGTCTGATCCACCTGATACTCCGTATAAATATTTATTAAGGAGCAGTTGATGTGCAAGACAGAAATTTTATGTTTGTTCACTCAAGAATTATGAAGTTATTGCCCTTGAATCAACTTGAAAAGTCTTGTCTGGTGAATTCTCTTTCAGTTTCTGTCTGATTCACCTGATTCTTTGCAGAAATATTGATCAAGAGCAATAGATGTGCAAGAAGCAAATTTCACCTTTATTTGCACAAGGATTATGTGTCTGTGTCAAGTAACATAGTATACAGAGAAAAGGCTTTTGTTCACTATCAAAGCAGTGTAGTGGGGATATTTGTCACATTCAGTGACTGTTCTAGTTTTATTCATGGAACATTAGGATCTGGTCTTACACTAATGTACAAAATATTTCCATGCAAATGAAAGAATGCTTGTAGAAGTTTGACGTTTCAGAGACAACATGGTTAAAAACTGGTTTAGCAGCTAGCTAAATAGACAAAATATAAAACATTATTTTCCAGATGTCTGACAAATCTATCACTTTATCTGTCTATATTATTCTTTCTGTCCTGTTCTGGCCTGTCTCAGCTGAGTTTGAGAATGAAACTTTATTTTTATCAGAATTTGATGTTGAATTTAAAGTTGGTCTTTGAGTTAGTTTAAACGTATTTATTTTAGCTCGATTATGTTGAAAGCCTACGGCTTGTAGAAACACTTTGGAGTCTGTTTCCTAGGTAGAACCAGTACTTGGTGTCAACAAATGAAGGTCAGGAGAAAGACCCCCTTCGGAACCTCCTGAACGCAAGGCGGACACCATATCCACTACGCCACTGCGCCCTTGACAGTGAATGTTTTATAGTTATTTTTAAAAATATTACTTTCATCCAGATTTTTCAGAAAAAGAATCTGAGTGTAAAATAGTTTGCACATAGTTTGATAAAAGAGAAAGAATAAGACCTCTTAGCAACAAGGGAAGAAGACCAAAAGTTCTCTCAAGCATATACAAAATCAAAATCTCCTAGAAAATTGCTACCCTTAAATGGACCAAAAATGGCATAGTGACCTGAAAACAGCTTTTCACAAGACAATAACTGAATAAGACAGGGCTGAGCAGACTTCGTCCATTTACATTGTCATTATATACATCACAGGACTGGTTATAGTCAAAGGATATATGCATACGTCTGTACATGCTTCTGTGAATCCTTGATCCCTGAGGTGGGGCCAGATCAAGATGTTTGCATAGGTCACCAATTGTCTTCCAAAGCAGTCTGTAGTATTGAAAGAGTTAAAAAGCAGTTAAGCAGTGGTTTTTGTTTTATTTTACAGGACAGAGCTCATCGTATTGGACAGAAGAAGCAAGTTCGAGTGTTTAGATTAATCACCGAAAGCACAGTTGAAGCGAGAATAGTGGAACGAGCAGAGATGAAACTCAAACTTGATAACATTGTCATACAACAAGGTAGTTAACATCAACTTAAATAGCAAACTGTTACACGTTTGGTTACAGTATGTAAAAAATCAGCTACTATTGGAATAGTTCAGTGCCAGCTTTATAAATGTGTATAAGACAGAAAGTTAAAGAAGCAGTTCAGCCTGTATGCTTATGTATACTTCAATTTGATTTTGGAAAGATGCATCATTGTTGCATCTGATAACAACAAAAATAAAATATTTATAGATATATGCGAGGTGCAGTCAAAAAGTTTCCGGACTTCCTCTATAAATCTGTCAATTTTGGTAGTAAAATAATTTATTAAAAAAGCATAAGATAAAACGATTTCTTTTCTCAAGCACAGTATAGACTTTGATTGAAATCACAAATCAATTTAAGAGCAATTACACTCAAACATAACTCGGGCTGAACGGATCACTTCCAACGTCAGATGATGTTATCTCTCAAAATGGCACCTGTGTGAACCTGTATGTTTTAGCCACTGTTTCTCAAATTACATTCCCAGATATGGAATACATGTTCTATGGCACTCAACTAATTTCAATTCTGCCTCACAATCAAGTCTGTGATATATCGGCCTTAAATTTCGGAAAAACACAAAAGCCCATAGGGGCAATGTCCAGACTATACGGAGGATGTTGCAGGCATTCATATCCATAGAAATCTATCGTTAATATAGTGAAAATTTTATGAACAGAACCGCCACTCATTCTGATATTATCCATGATGTCGCAAGAAAGCACCAATGACCTTTATTTTAATGATACTTTTTCTTGATTTAGTTTTTGCCCTAATGAAACAGATTTTGCTAAGATATGTTAATTACCAAACAACAGCTGAAGGCAACATGAAAGTTCCTGTTTAGGGATATACTTACTAGCATTGGCTAATGTCATATTATCAGGTCGACTAGTTGATGCTGCTAACACCAAACTTGGAAAAGATGAAGTTTTGAGTATGATCCGACATGGTGCCAGTGAAGTATTTGCCTCCAAGGACAGCCAGATCTCAGATGAGGATATTGACACAATTCTTTCAAAAGGAGAGAAGAAGGTTAGAATACAGTATATGACACACACACACACACACACACACACCAAAGTTTTGGAGGGGTTTACTGAAAGTCTTGTTCGATGAACTTCTCTTTTAGTTTCTGTCAGATTAACCTGATTCTAGGCAATAATATTGATCAGGAACAGAAGATGTGCAAGACACAAATTTCATGTTTGTATCAACTGGAAAAGTCTTGTCCAGGGAACCCTCCTTCAGTTTCAGTCCTATTCACCTGATATTTGGCATAAATATTTATAAGGAGCAGTAGATGTGCAAGACACACATTTTATGTTTGTTCACATAAGGGTTATGAAGTTATTGCCCTTGAATCAACTTGAAAAGTCTTGTCTGGTGAATTTCTCCTTCAGTTTCTCTCCGATTAACCTAATTCTTGGCATATATCGATCAAGAGCAGTAGATAAGCAAGAAGCAAATTTCACGTTTGTTCGCGCAAGGATAATGTGTCAGTGTCAAGTAACATAGTATACAGACTAAAGGCTTTTGTTCACTATCAAAGCAGTGTAGTGGAGGTATTTGTCATATTCAGTGACTGGTCTAGTCTTTTTCTAGAAAAATTTCCAGGTATCCATTCATTGCAAATATTGCTAAACATGCAGAGTTTTCGGTTTTTTGAAGCTATAAATTACTTTTCATATCAAAGCATTTTTCCTGAAGCCCTTCTGTCTGAAAAACAACACTATAAATGTTAGGTTTTGTCGGTAGGAAATAGATTTGTCTCTGCTTTTTAAAACAAATTCCATTAGAATGATGTAAATATATAACCGGATCTGACTTCACTTCCAATAATTATTTTAATTAGCAATGATGATTTGGATACAGTCAAATTACTGAATTTTGTTTTGTTTACTACAGACTGAGGAGATAAAGGAGAAGCTAGATAAACTGGGCGAGTCCAGTCTACAAAAGTTGTCTTTTGATACACCTGAGGAGAGGGGTTCTGTGTACCAGTTTGAGGGACAGGATTACAGGGAAAAGCAGAAAATAATGAACTGGATCGAGCCTCCTAAACGTGAGCGAAAGGCCAATTATGCAGTGGATGCCTATTTTAGGGAGGCTCTGCGAGTCAATGAACCGAAAGCTCCTAAGGTGGGTATACATTAGGAATGTTATGTTTCCTTGGCCTGTACTAATAAGAGTTGTATGCAAGCTTATTTGTTTTTGGTCTTTTTGTAGATCTGCTGTAAGCACTGAATATGTTTTGTCTGCTAACTTTGTTAAAATCAGAAACAATTTGGAAAATGACTGTCTTTGATTTTGTAAATTTTTAAGATGAAAACCAGCTAATGATATTGTTAGATAATAAAATAAGATGATTGAAATACACACCAGCTGCTATGTAGTTATTTTCTGTACACAGATAGCCTTGGCTCACTTTTTCAAACACCTTATAGAAGATTTTTTACATTTGATGAATGAAACCTAGTGCTTTCATTCAGATTTTTTGCCAGAACCTGCAGATTTTTTTTTTTTAACATAGATTCGGAAGAGAATCAAAAAACTGCAGAATTTCTTAAGGTTTCTTTATTTAGAAATAAAATTTCGTTTTAAATGAAAGCCCGAAAGATATTTTAATCATATGTACCATTGACTTACCTATGTAATTGTAATCTCTTTCAGGCACCCAGACCACCCAAACAGCCAAATGTCCAAGATTTCCAGTTTTTCCCACCAAGACTGTTTGAAATTTTGGATAAGGAAATTTACTATTATAGGAAAAGCATTGGTTATAGGGTACTGTATTCATTTGAATTTACAAACAGAAGTGTGCAATTCTCAAAAAATTGAACACGCCCTTATTCAATGTTGACTGTTTTGGTTCTGAGGATATGAAAAACATTATAAAACAAACATAGAAAAGTTAATTACTTGGCCTGCATAAAAAATTGCTAAGGGCTATTTCAGTAAAATAACCCTTTTAAGAAAAAGACCCACCCCCTATAGAATTTCTTTATTTTGCCATCCTGGGGTGGGACTTGTGTTTAACTGGAATAGCCCTAACTATAGTATAAGGGTAAGTGGAATTGTACAACAATTGTCACTTTATACCATCTAGGGCTAAAGAATGTCCCAGAGATAGGAAAGCAGATCAAGGGAATTCTTCTGTAGAATTCCTGGGGTTTTTTTATGGGATCACTGTATAGCACCTTTATGGCTTTCAATTTCATAAAAAAAATATATTAAAGGAGTTTAAAAAATGTCCACACCTCACAAAACGATGGAATAGATATTTTAGCCAATCACAATTATTCTAGCTTGTATTAAATGAGTGCAAAACAAGAAAATAATACAAGATTGTATAAAAACTACTTGCTGCAGGTGCCATGATAAAAATGTATTATTAGCTGTTACTGTTCCCAGGTACCAAGGAACACAGACCTTGGAACAGATGCTGAGAGAATCAGGAAGGAGGAACAGGCAAAAATTGATGAGTCAGAAGTATTGACAGAAGAGGAAATTGCAGAAAAGGATGATCTCTTGAAACAGGTATGTCAACAAAATTTTTTGTGTAAACCAAAGTCAAAATTGTTAACTAAACCTGAGATATTGATTATATGCACTATATAACTGTGCCTTTAGATATTGTATATTAATGATATGGCTGCTTATTCTTAATATAGGTGTGGAATGCACCAATGATTCTTGAGAATATTCTCATACATAAACTTTAAATGCAATTTACATCCATAATTAATTTGCCGAATAATGAAGAAAAATCGACAAATTAACCTCGTGTCAGCTACTGCCTCCATGTAAACATGTATGAAACTTTTATGTGGAATGCATTAAGTAGAAATATGTTTATTAAATTGTGTTCTGGAACTAAAGTTATTTCAAGAAGATTTTCAAAAACGGTTGGTGAATTCCAGACCAAGGATAAAATGTTCCAATCCTGTTGACTGTCCACGTGATGAGTGATTTTTGGTTAGTGTGATGGTACTGTCACTTGAAGCGACTGTACTCCAAATTGGATAAAAAAAAATCAGAAGTTTCAAAACATCTGCCAAAGTTTGTAAATATGAGAAAAACATGAATGCAACAGGTTTCAGGATGACACAGTTATTGTGAATATTTCACTTAAGGTCGCTGAAACACTCTAAAATCTTCTACACCACAACTGATTATTATGGGATATGTTTTAGAAGTAAAATTACTTATTTTGGTTGGCTTTTTGTTATTACCACAAGTATCACTTCCAATCATAGTGCATCCATGTTTCCTGAATATATCTCAACGTTTGCCAGAGTTTTCAGATAATTAATAACCTAGGCCATATCTGGAGTGCAGTAGCTTTAAACTTAAACAAATCACTATTTCAAGCGGTGAGTCAGTTACTTGTACAGCTACTGGTAATAGCTGGTGCTGAGGTTATAAGAATTTCTTGAAAATGGACTCTTTCTCATGCTTTCCATCTCTTTCTCATGCTTTCCATTGGTCGAAGTTAAGCATGTGAGTCATATCAACATCAGTGTCAATGAGCTGAGAAAATTTTATAACTTCAGATCCAGGCGTGTGATTTGACTGCATGGTTCTGAGATTATTATTTTTTTTATTAAATCCCAAATATCCGTGGGTAGTGTGGTCTAAATGTAGAAAATAATTGTGCACTTGTTTCTTCATATCATAATTAAACATGCAGCATGTTGGACATGGGTCATCGTCTGTACATGTTTTTGTACATGTTTTTATCTCATTTAATAGGGTTTTACAGACTGGAGTAAAAGAGACTTTAATCAGTTTATCAAGGCCAATGAGAAATATGGTAGGGATGATATCGACAAAATTTCACGGGAAGTTGAAGGAAAAACGCCAGATGAGGTACGTTACTTTGTTACAATTGTTTCTCAGAGCCTAAATCTGCAATTATCTTCATCACTCAAAAGATCTTCTTCTATAGGCTTAGAGAATGACCAACTGCTGATTTTTAATTTCAATTTTCAAATGTCAGTAGACTTAAACAACCATTTTGACAGTTATTGTGACAAAAATTGAAGGTTAAATTTGAAAACAGCATAAGGTTACTCTCTATTGAAGATCATATATTTGCATCACTTTATTTGCACACTACACTAGTTCTCATAACTGTATTCTTCATTTATAGTGACTTTGTACCATTTTGAGATTGATTTAGAATAGTAATAAATTGTAATGAAATTTCGTCCTGTTTAGGTGATAGATTACTCTCGAGTGTTTTGGGAACGGTGCAATGAGTTACAGGACATTGAGAAAATCATGGCTCAGATTGAGAGAGGTGAGGCCAAGATACAGAGAAGGATCAGTATCAAGCGGGCGTTAGACGCCAAAATGTTACGGTACAAGGCACCATTCCACCAGCTGCGGATACAGTATGGTACAAATAAAGGCAAGAACTACACAGAGGAGGAGGATAGGTTTTTGATATGCATGCTACATAAACTTGGCTTTGACAAGGAGAATGTGTATGACGAACTGAGAACTGCAATAAGACAGGCACCGCAGTTCAGATTTGACTGGTTTATCAAGTCAAGAACAGCTATGGTAAGTATATTTTTAAATTGTAGTTTAATTTAAATTATTTTCCTCAGTTATGTTGTAAGAAATATTTCAGTGGCAGTTTACTAAGTAGCTATAGGCTTAGGTTTCTAATGAAGGTCTAGGTTAGGTCCCCCCAAGGAGTTTGAACCTGAAGCCTCCTGAGTGCCAGGTGGACACCTTATCAACATCACCACTATGTTATCTATAAGTGTACAGTTAGTATACTTTTATGTCCCAAAAGGGAGATATGTAGGCATTAGACCAGCTGTCTGTCCACTTGGTTTCCAATCAATTACTTGAGAACACGTAGGCTTAAGAACCTCAAACTTAGTAGGCAGGTAGGTCATAACCAGCAGATAAACCTACTGATTTTGTGGTCAGTGGGACAAAAGTTAAGGTCATTCTGACCTGCAGCCAAAAATTTATTTTCCATCAATACTGAAGAATGCTCAGGCCTAGGGACCTAAAGTTTGGTAGGTAGGAACCCAATTGATTTCGAGGTCGGTCATGCTAAAGTCCACTGTACTGTGATGTTGGGACTTATAAAACAAATAAACAAGATTTTAAAAAAAGGTTTCATTCTACATCAAAATGACGTCAAATTTTATCCCTGTCCCAGTCCCTAAATATTACCTTGAGAAATCAATAGACCTACCCTTTCTATGCATTCTCCAGAGCCACATATATGTCTGCACTGTAGTGGAAGTATTTTTCCACCCATTTTTGCAAGTTATTATACTTACAGTTTCTTATAATTGCCATATGTCATCTTTAACAATTTCAGGAATTACAAAGACGCTGCAATACTCTCATCACTTTGATAGAGAGAGAAAACATGGAGCTTGAAGAACGAGAGAAGGCTGAAAGGAGGAAGAAGGGAAAGGGAGGTGGAGCACCAAAGGTGAGATATGATGTAGTTTTTGTGTCAGTTTTGTGACATGATTCACAAAAATTTCTTTTAATCTGTTTGTTGTTGTAAGTCCGTAATGACTGTTCCATTGCCCTTGTTTCTAAGATAGACTGCAAACAGAAATTGTTAAATGCATAAAAAAAACTGAATTATTGATGACAGATTTATCTGCCTTTCTTTTAGCAAACTAGTTATAAATTATTTTTCACCAAACTGGCTACAGTTTTGCATTTATCAATATAAATTATTTTCTTCTCTTTTTCCAGGCAACCAAGAGAAAGTCTGAAGCTGCAGGGAATAATAACTCCAAGGCAAAGAGGAAAAAGTGATTACAGCCCTGACAATAGTTAAAGACAGGATAAACCAGAATGCACATGTCTGTTTGTGCTAACCTTACAGTTACTTGTAGATGATAAAATGTCAAGACAACCAACAAATACACTATTTGCAGTTGGATTATATTTTGATGCACCAGTTTAGTGGAAACAAAACCAACACATTATCTGGTTCTTTATGCTTGAAGAAGTGATTTTAAGAGAGAGGCTACCATGTTATTAATTTTTTTCACACTTGAAAAATTGTTACGAAGAAGGAAAACCAGCTTCACAAATTTCTTTTTCACTGTGGATTTTTTTTTTTTTTTCACTTTCCTTTGAGCCATTTCTTTAATGGGAATAAATTCCCTGTTAAAATCAGCAAGCAAAAATTTGTTTTTAACTCATCAATACTTCTACAGAGAAAGCTTTTTAATATTAAGTAGTTGTTTGTTAAGAAGACTAATGTACATTTGGATGTTGTGTTTCTAAATGTGATGATGGTCACAAGTTAGGTACCAATGGTTTATCTAATCAGCTGTGATTGTACTGTGTTGTACCGTGGACCAAAATAGTGGATAGATCCTCATGAGTCGCACACATATATGGTTGGAAACTTCAGGCCTAAGCTCTTGAAATTTTCTGGCTGGCTCACGAATCTCACATCTATCAATTACAGTATGGCACTTAAGTGTTTGAAGGAGGGTTACAGCAGGTTGAATACACTGACATTGAACAGTTTATGAAAACTCCTACTAATTGGCATAGGAGTGGTACCTGGAAAACATCAACTCTCTGACAGCCAATAGAATCTGTGGTAGTTCTATCATTAGTATTTCATTATGATTTCGTCTAATAAATATTATGTGTCACTTTGACTTTTTTTGTTTCAGTGAACCCATTTTTTAACCAGGTTTTCTGTTTAGTATTTAGAAAGCAGATAGTTTGAATGAAATATGTGTGTGGGTGTTATCTATGACAAGCAGAATAGGATTGAAATGAAACTACACAAATGATCATCACAGAATGATGTCTTTCAAAATATCACTGCCAGTAGCTTTAAAGTGACTAAACTCCAAATTTGGTGAAAAATTTCAGAAGTTTCAAAACATCTGCCAAAGTTTGTAAATATGAAAATGACATGAATGCAAGAGGATGAAACTCTTGACAGTTATTGTGAGTTTTTCACATAAAGTCACTGAAACCATGCTAAAAACTTCTACACTGACTAATGGGGTAAGTTTGGGTGTGTGGACAGCGCACTTCTCACTAATGCATCCCCGGTTTGATTCCTGGCCGGGACTAGTATGTGAGAGGGTTATGTAACGATCTCCCGTCCGGACATGTAGGTTTTCTGTGGGAACTCTGGTTTCCTCCTCCTACAATAAAGACCACAAAAACACCTCTATCGGCGCCAGCAAAAGGGATTAATATAAGTTGTAAGAACCTGTTTCACAATCATTGTAAAATAAGTATTCTTTTATTTTAACGGGGTAAGTTTTAGAGGTAAAATTACAATTTTTTTGTGACTTTTTAGATTATTACCACAAGTATCACTTCCATCATAGTGCATCCATGTTTCTTGAATATATCTTGACATTTGCAAGTCGGTTTTCAGATATTCAATATCCCAGGCCATTTCTGGAGTGCAATAGCTTTAGTGCTAAGAAAAATTTGCAATTTTTTTTTAGACAACTTCAAAGATGTGGGTGAATTTATTCAAACTTAATAGCAACTAATCTCACACCAATATCCCTCGTTATGTGTGGATTATTTATTAAATGGTAAGTGACAATGCTTTCATGAAGAATGGTTTTCAGCCTTCAGGAGTTTTCTTGAAATAAGAACAAAATTTAAATTTTGGAGAAATTTTACTCTTTTTTTAAACCAGAAGGGACTTATTATGTTCTGGCACAT
>JAULCC010620092.1:0-10300 GCA_032358795.1 Nuttallia obscurata
CCCCCAAAAAAAAAAAAAAAAAAAAAGAAAAAAAAGAGGGGAAAATCAGAGCTTTAAACATCACAGGGTTCAAGTCTCATGGGACGAAGGTATCAAACTAGGTTGTGGAAGCTCGGTCGTATTACTCGGACATGTGTTATCACTCTCTTAAGATAGTTTGACATGAACTCTGTCAAGGTGGTTTTAAACCCGAAAGTAACATTTTTTTGTTCTCACATCCCCATAAACATAGATAGCAGAAAAAACGGAAATGAAATGATGTTAAAACTAAATAACAAGACCCCCTTTTTTACGCAAAAAATCTCGTTAATTCATAATAATGTGAGATATTAAGCGGCATTGACCGACACACACGTGTTATTGCGAAGCCGTGCTTTCTCTGTCGCGTGACGAAGGGCAAAAAGGCTTCAGTAAGAATTTGACGAACAAGACACTTTAACTACATAACGTAATAAAGTTAAACGTCAGCCATCATTGACCAACCTAGAGACCTATATATAATTGTCCATAATACGAAAGACTGATATATTCATGACAATAGAGCACTTAATCATTTGCTTCACACCATCACGCCGAATCACGTTTGAGAAGTTATCGCAACCCCGTTAAAGATGTATTTTTTGTGACTAGATACTGCTGCTCAGTTGGCAAAACAAATATACTAAGAAGAAGTTTCCAGGTTGAACAGGGGTGAGGAAGAAAGCCAGTGTCAGTCACATCAACAAAATAAAAAAAAGCAAAAAAGACACATATATTATATCATGGTCCGAATCGGACATTTGATTTAAGGGAATCTGCCATGTGTTTCACCATATAAGTTTGTCCAATCACTATATGTTCAGAAATTGAAAAACGATGTGCAGTTCTTGTGCACATCAAATACTGGGAACTCTTTTTATGCATTATATACCATTACATAACACTTTAAAGTAAGCGTCATTTGTAAATACTATGAATGCTTTGAATGTGTCCTCACTCACTATAATGCCCTATCGTTGGATTATATGAGGACAAAGTGTTTTGTTGTTCGCCATCTTCACACACCAGACCGTCTCTAAATTCCGTTAATAGGTCAGTAAGCTATTCATGAGCCTATTAACCCCTTCCGGTTTCAAGCAAAGTATTAAACACAAGAAATAGTCCCCGTTGTTTTAACTAATTACATGTGCTGACTAAGTACCATGAAAGATAACAAGAACCAGTCTGAATAAAATATCTGCATTTTTATCTGTTGAGCACGTTTTAAGGGTACAGACAGAACTGTACTCATGTTTCGACTTGAGTAGCTGCACCCGTTTGATTTCTGCATGGCAACTTGTCATGGACACGGATAACTGACAGGTTGCTGACGTTTGAAACCTCCAAATGAAGAGAGTGAAAACCCAAAGAAATACTGACAAATGCAAGCGAATCAATGTTTCAGTCGTCAAACATGTTTGTGAGTTTAATTTGACTAACGTTACTTTCTAACGTCTGGGCGTCCCTGAGAGACGGAAGCGGGTACAGACTTTGAACTCTTCTGTAGAACTCTCTGGGTTTTTTACGTACCCAGTGAATAGCAGTGATACACGGGGGACTGAACCCCGGCCGATCATTTTATCCTGCAACTGACGAACCAGTCGTAACGCTACCACCAATTTCATGGAGGGAAAGCCATTTTTGCCAATTTTAGAGTCTTTGGTGTGACCGGGCCGATGATCCAACCCAAAGGCCTCTCGCACCGGAAGCAGACGCTCTACCAATGAGCTAACCGGGCGGCCTCAGTAAGCCTATAGACATACCATATGATGTTAATCCTGGCGCAATATTTGGAGCAACAATTATCCGAGCGTCAAACAGTTTGGATGCGGATTAGACGCTGGGTTACTCGGTGTCTTATCTGGATCCAAGCTGTTTGCAAATTCTATCACAGTCGCGCTTAGCAGGCTTAGGGTAAAGAATATATCAGAACGATGACACTTAAGCAATTTCTTGGTAGATTTATGTCCTTGTTTGTTTCCAGTCTCACTTTATTACACGGAGGATTCACAAAGAGTTAATCATGAAGCAGGAGTTTTAACACGTTGTATTTCCTTAACCTTATGCCGTAGAATAATGTGTCATTTAATTCATTTCATCCATTTCAAGCCATATAAGGAAATGCATAAGCATACCGCACGTTTAACATTTAACCATGAACGTTAACACAAATCTTTAATTTTGTTGACTAAAGCCTTTGTTTAATCAATCTTGATGACACAGCAAGTCAGCTTAAGACATAAGTTTAATCGCATCGCTAGTTAGTAAAGAACCGTTAATTGACATCGTCTATGAAATTGACGGATTGCCCAATACACAAGTCGGACATTATATAATTAGATAGACAGAAAAATAAGATGTCATTCCGTTTTGCTAGGTGAGACTTCAGAACCTGTCAATAGAAATAATAAGTTAATGCCTTATGTGTTAAAGATGACACCTCAATGATTGACAGCTCGTATATCACTATGACAACGAAGTCAATCCTTCACCAAGACGGCCTAGGAAAGTTCAAATGGCAAAGGAAGGATTTTCTATAGATATTTCGTGTTATGTTGAATCACACGTAACCTAAGTATAAATGTAGACATTTTGAAGATTTTGATAATGCATCTTGTCATCGTTTTTATATTTTGGGTTTTAAATGGTTTTTGTCGCACCAGTATAATTCAGTTTTTATTTGGCGAAATTTTTAGGTTTTCGTGGTAGAGGAATACCGACCCCCCTTTCCTTCCTGGATAGAACGGTAAGTGGTCCGGACTGGACTCTGCTAGCGATAAGGGGTATGTGTGTGGTGGGGGTGGGGGATGATAGCGATCCGTCGACTCTAACCACTAGACCACGAGGCCAATAATTGTACTTATATCTTCATTTCAATGTGATGTTTGGATAGGGTTATTTAGAAGGGTCTCGTTGCTTTATTTTACACTGTTGTGACACTCTTGAACAATATTTGCGTTTGTTCTTCGGTTTCAACTATAAAGCAATCATCTTTACTGTAAATAAATCAATAAAGGTTTAAGCAGTTTACTTGTTGTTTTATTGCCACTACGGTTATTTGATCTGTTGCCTTGTGAGCAAATTTTAACCTTTAGGCTGCTGAAAAAATGTCGTCTGCTTAAACTATCGTCTGCCTGGATTTTAAAATTCAACAGAATCGCCCAATATTTGGAGAAACAATTGGCCGAGTGTCAAACAGCTTGGATCCTGGCCCCATGATTATAAAACTTTTTTTCGTGCTCAACTCACTTTGAGCACAGGTTTTTAATTGCTTCTTTAAGTTAAGATATTCGAGAAAAAATATTTTCATGTGAGTATATACCCAATAAGTAAGTGTTGTAAATACATTTGAATCTTATATTTGAACGAATTTAATGCTTTTACCATTAAAAATTTGAGCATGAACCTTAGATGAGCATGAAAAAAGTTATATTATTACAGGGCCTGATTATACGCCGAGTTACTCGGTGTCTAATCTGTATCCAAGCTGATTACATATTCTTCCACGGTCGCCCTTAGCAGGCTAAAGGTTAACAGAATTTTGGTATTGTATGTGCCGAGCGTCTGTGATGTCGGATACAGCTGTTTAGTTTTTTTGTACCTCCGCTCTTCTGTCTCTTAGAATCTCAAGACTTTCGACACGTTTTATTTCAGTCTGTTGACGTAAGATATAAAACTGAACGTTCATAAGTTAAAATTGAAAACGTGGTAATTACACAGTACACAGTAACAGTAGTGAGTGTCACGCCTCTTCGTATTTCCTTGTGCAGCTTGGTTTTTAGTTTTACGATTTTTTTTATATTCTGACGTTCAGTTGACATTCTTGATTTATAAATTTGTTAAACAGTATAACGGATCAATCATTTTCATTATCAATCATTTTTTGGTTATTTGTGTAACTATAAAAAGATACAAAACTCATCAGTAGAGGGAAGACCCATTTCACACAGGACGTCTCACGTGATGTTCCCAAAATAGGCTGCAAGATATTACCTTTGATCTATTTTGGTTAGAACACATTCATCTTCACAGCGTTTGTCAATCGGTCTGGTCTTTCTATATCCATCTATCTCTCTTCCATTCTCTTTCTATCTCAGTTCTCCCTTTTATCACTATTAGATGTACATTTATCACTATTAGATGTACATTTTCATCTCCACTTTCTTTTCTTCTTTTTTTCAAATTCTCATGAGACCTTATTCTCAATGGTAGCTTTTGTTTCTTCCTCGAGCGAAAACAATAGACCATCTATAATGTAAATATTGTTTCAAACGACCACCCATCTTGTTATAAAGTACAACTAACGAAAGATATCGAATTTGGGAGCGAAATTGTTAGGTTATAGAACACCGAACAACGCCATTGACCTCGTTCTTTCTTCGATACACGTTTTTTTCATCGTGCCAAATGGACTACCAACAACATCAATTTTCTTTTGTGTTTATGAATTTTAACCCTTAGCCTGCCAAGGGCGACCGTGATAGCATTTGCAAACAACTTCGAGTGAGTAACTCGGCGTCTAATCAGGATCCAAGCTGTTTGAAACTCGGCCAATTGTTTCTCCAAATACTGGGGGATTCTCATGAATATGAAAATCTAGGCAGACGACAGTTTAAACAGACGAGATTTTTTTCAGCAGACAAAGGGTTAATAACCACGACAAAGCTCATACCAGCGATTGTCCAGCTTGTCATGAGGTCACTAGGTAGAATATAGACCATACATTAACGCCCTTCACTGCCGGAAGCAATACCGCGCATGCGCAATATTTAGTCTGGCTCATTTTTTAACTTCACAGATTCATTAATGTTTTAGCAAAAGAATTGGCTGAGTCAAACATCGTCTCATCCGGATCCAAGCTGTTTGCATATGACCTTAAACTCGGGGTAAGGCAATGAAGGGTTAATCTTTCTTGATAGCTTCCTCATGTGTTTAGTTTAAAATCGTAACCTCCGAGCTCCGGACACCATATACACTGCACCCTTAAGCTTCCTCATCTGGAAGCAAGAAAAAATGTTTGTAGTGTTGTACATGTATATACATGATTGAAACAGTTTTGATATACCATCAGATTGGGGAACAAATTCTTGATCGGTTAATGCTGCATCCCAAAATGTTACAGCTTATACTGTTTGGAGGGATTTTCAGTAATATACGTAGATGTCAGTCAGCATATTTAGACCCACATTTAAGTTAAATTGCCGCCGTGATGGTTATGAAATATTACTACAAAAGCCTCATAAAACACAACAAACAAAAACAAATTAAGAAGTACTGTGCGCTTTAAGTCCGTTTCGTTTAATCATGCTTGCTACCTTTGCTTTATACAGGTAAAGTGAAGTCTTCTATCTCATGGTATATAATGGTAACATTTACACCAAGCTTCTAAATGGTTTCACTTCTCTTTTTCGTAGATTTTAAGGTACAAATACATTCAAACCCTGCTCTCGGTACAGGTGATGTTTTGTTTATTTTTGAAAGTGTCACTTTATGCCATCTTAGCCTAATAGAGACGTCCAAGAGAGAAAGAGAAAGATAAAAAGAAAGTGGAAACAGAGAGAGGGGGAGAGGGGGGAGAGATAGAGAGAGAGAGAGACAGAGAGAGACAGAGACAGAGAGACAGAGAGACAGCGAGGGAGGGAATCTGATACAGAGATATCTTCTGTAAAACTATTTGATTCCGTTACAAGCCCAGTGTATAGCACTGGTACACAGGGAACTGAAGCCAAGTTGGTCATTTTATCTGACAATGAGAACGATTCTTAATGCTATCACCAAGTTCTGAGCGCCAGGACGGGAAAGTCATTACTTCCAGAACGTCTTTTGTTTGACTCGGCCGGACATTTATTCCACATTTTCCTAAACCGGAACCGGAAGCTCTTCCTCCGTACTAACAGGACCTGTGATGATGTAGAAGTTGAACAGATTGCCTACTTTTCAGAAATCACAGGGTCGGATCTTAGCCCTGGTTTAGCCTCTATGGTGAATTATATAGACATTGCTGTGCCGCAAAGAAATGTCGCCAGTTGACATTCAAAGGCGCCATTTAAAGACATGAACACGGTGAGATGAACCGACGACCTTGATACAGGCGGAAACACTTGAAACAGAAGTCCACACAAAAATCAACACAAAGTGTTTCTGAGCCACGAGGAAATCTTCATTGGACACCAAGTACTGGTTATACCGAGGATGTTTGTAAGTTATAGGCTTGAAACAGTAATAAGATAAGATAAGTAAGTTTAAGCTATCTAAAGCAAACACACATTTTCATCAAGTTAATTTTTAGTCTGATAAGGGCAATTGTGATTGAATTTGCAAACAGCTTGGATCCAGTTTAGACGCCGAGTAACTCGGCGTCTTATCAGGATCCAAGCTGTTTGAAACTCGGCCAAGTGTTTTTTCCAAATATTGGGCGATTCTGATCAATTTTTAAATCTAGGCAGACGACAGTTTAAGCAGACGACTTATCATTAGGCTAAATGTTAAATACTTTTCACAGCAAAGAGCAAACTCATTTTAGTTTAGAAAGTACAACTGCACACAGTACTTTTATTTTTTTTTTTTTTTTGTCAACGACTATAACCACTCGGCCACGGAGGCCCCAGTACTTTTATAGATTATCCATCAAACATTATATGATAATGAATTCAAGGACATAAAGTCTATGGCTAGATTTATTCTAAAATGTGTTATCGAAGGCGTAAAGGTAAGTGACATTTTACAATCTACACATGGAGAGACTATATCCAGAAACACCAGCTAATGCAACATGACGACTTTATCTGATGAATGACCTTGCTGACACTCAAACGGGAGCAAAAGATCTGATTTTATTCCTTTTGTTGTCACGGGCAAATATTTACAAATTCCCAAACGATTTCAAAACAAACAAATGAAAATGCAATGTGCACATTCTTTAGTAATAATGGTTTTTACAAAAAAATGAACTATAGTCAACTTTGTTTACTATAAACCTATTTCAAAATATGGAAATAATATTTAAAAAAAAAAAACCCTGAAATTTAGCAGACGACATTTACAACTTTGGCACCAAAAGGGTTAATGGCTGTCAGCATTGGATACTCCCAGTCATGGCTTATGGGGATGCAAGCATCGTCAGTGACATCTACGTAACAACTGGACTTGGTGCAGAATGCTACACTCGAAAACATCATGGGATTTCATGGAAGCAACTACCATTAGCGAGAAGGAGAAAGTCACTAATCTTCACCCACAGACTGAGGGGAGAGTAGAAAATGTCCTCTATACAATAGATACCTTAACCGACTCCCTTCACATCCTGCTGACAACAAAGAATCTGGTGCAGCTAAAAGCAGACTCATGAAATTTAGCTTCACATGCCCTTTGAAACGACCTTGAAAGAAGCCTTAATATATACAGAGACACCTGCAAACCCACCCAAAGCCCACTTGGAAAACATGAAATATGGACATATCCTTGCCTGATAATATTATTAAAGTCAGTGTTATAGGAATCCAATAACAGAAGATATCTTGCATTATCAAACAAAGCCGTAACTCTGGAGCTTGCTGACATGAATTTCATAGCAACAGAGTGCAGCTTGGTTGTACACCGATGGATCAGCAGAAGATAATTGAGTCTTGTAACAAAACTGCTATATGTGAGCACCCTTGCACAATTATTGTCACACGGTCTGTAAGCAAGTGTTGGAAAGTTTACACTCTTGTGATTATCTCAACGAAACGCTTGTGATTATCTCAATATAACACAGTGGTACAATACAGTGTATATCAGGTCCCTGTAAATTACAGGGAAAGGAAGGACCGCCATGTTTCCAAAGGCAGGTAGCAAAAGCGAACGGTCTCCAATTAACATCTGATTTCCAAAAAGGACGAACTCCAATGAAGAATAGAGTTCACCAAATCGTAAAAGGAGGCTAGGCATTCCTGTTAAAGAAAATTAACCAACAAGGAAATGGACTTCTACGTAAACCTTACGTCTTAAAGTTATGTGAAAAAATGTTAATAAACTTACTACATGGCTATATTGTAAGAAAACAAAAAAGAGAGTTAGACTTGTCATAAATGTAGACCAGTGTATAGCAACATAAAATGCATAATCGGTCACAAAATATGAAGTTTAAGTTGTATGAAATTTTGCGATGATTAATTGTTAATGTCTTTAAACGGTTCATTTAGCAGGTTATTTCTATTTCGAAAAGGTCTTCTATTAACCGGCCTGATTTTGTACACTACTTCTTTCTATATATAAATAGGCGTATAATTGAGTTTTGTTTACTCTTTGTAATCTGTTGTTCGAAAAAGTACATGTTTTTATTAGATAGATAATACACATGCAAATTCATTTGATGAGTTATTACCACTAAATACGAGCTTATACTGCAACTCTCTCATTAATACTATTTCGTTATACATAATTAATTAATTTGTATATATTTTCTCCCTTGATACTGTTGTGCACATACTACAGATGAACATATCACATTTTGAATTGGAACTATGAGTGTGTCTCTCTCTTTCTCTCTCTCTAACTCTCTCTCTCTTTCTGGAAAGCCAACACTAAGTTTAAACTTATTTCCTTTAGATCGATTTTGTTTTAAACAAAAGGATTGTTTAAACACTTTCGCGTCATTGTCATGGGGAGAACCAGTGCTTTGTGTTTCATAGAGGTCAGAAGAAAGGCATCCTTCTGGTCTCGAACCCGTAACCTACAGGCCTGGAATTAACTTACTCTTATTGAGTATATTCTTAGACTTGAGCTCAAGAATGCACGTTTAATTTTTTTTTTCTCCAGTTGATTTAGTTCATTTAAACTTTCCATAAATGTTCATGCGAGGCTAAATGGTCTAGTGGTAATACGCAGGCCTCAGGGTCGAAGGGTACTGGTTTCAAATCCTCCCGAGCCGTCGGATTTTTCTGGGCGGAAAATAAATGTGCCTCACGCCACCCAGGTGTATAAATGGGTACATTTGAAAGGTGTAAGCCAGTGTGCCGTGGCTGCAGTCTGTGCCATCTGTTAACGGCCGATTTACAAAATGTCGATCGGGGTAATAATATCGCGTAAAGCACTTTTGGGCGTATGTCAAATATGAAAAAGAGTGCTATATATATATATGGTATATTATCATTATTATTGAATATCTTTCATAACTTATTTTGTTTATTCATCTCTAACATATAGCCAAATATGTATGGTTAAACATTTTCATTCTTGAGTTCAAGATTAAGAAAATTCTCAAGAGCGGTTGCTGAATTCAAGGCCTGATGGCAAAGCTGACATCATATCCACCACACCACTGCGCCAATTAGCTGTGATGCAACACAATTCACGGAAGGCAAAAGTATGGCCTACTTATAAAATATAGAGCATAATGAATGCTTAGCTATCTAATTGTCTGGAACACTGTGTCGAACGTTTGCCATGTGCGGTGTGATACTCTTTCAGCATTCATTGTAACTTGGGCTTTTGTCTATACGCTGAACATGGATCGCGTGCAGAAAGTTATTTAGCCATAAATAAATCACCGAAGGAGAAAGGTTACTATATCCTGACAACATTAATAACGGTAGCGGTAAGAATGGGCAAACCTGCGCATCTTGCTGAGTATATATATCATAAGATATTTTCTGTGCGGATAATTTAAGAACCGCGTTAAGATGTATACGCGTTTGTAAATAATTCGCCGCTGTATCTATCATATGGCGTGGAATTGTCTGTCCGAATTAGGGTTTTCATGTGTATTTCAGCGAGCGGCTGTTTCTGAAAAAGGTCGCATGCCTTCAATTTCACAGATTTTGTGTCGCGTTATGGATGAGCTTAGACAACGGCAATGTCGTTCGACATACATCATCGTGCGTTAAATGGTGATTATCTTATTGTAATACATGTTCTGGAGGGGATCCTTGTTCTTTGGGTCCAACGGCTGCGGTAAATTTGGTCGTGACAGCGGGGGTTAGTGTTACAGTCAAATAGATAAATAGTACTTATCATTGTATCTGTTAATAACCAGGTCTGTACATTTTATACGTCAAATCAGACACGTTTTGCAACACTGGAAGTAAATGTGATACAGAAACACATTAGCAAAGAAATTAGTCCGCCACACAGAAAATAGTCCGCCACACAGAAAATAGTCCGCCACACAGAAATTAGTCCGCCACACACACCAACCTTCGGGATGTAGGAGAGAATACAGTGAATTTTTTCCATAGTAATGGGGCCACATTCGGGAAACGTGTCACAGGGTGTGGTACTTTTAAGGGTCAGATAAGTCAGC
>JAULCC010620103.1:0-10300 GCA_032358795.1 Nuttallia obscurata
ATATTTTGTACAAGAATCTTGTACACTGGGCGTTGACAGAGGTATAAGTGTGTAGCACGCCCTCTGGTGAGAGAATGATGTATTATGAGAAAGTCGAACTATTTCGTATAAAAAGGGATGCTCAAAATGTATTGTGGTTTGTAACATTAGAAATTGATCGAAACTTGCTGATTATCATTTCATACCACCAAAGTACTCACAATTGTTAGAAATGCATACTTTAACCCCTAGCCTGATGAAAAAAATGTCGTCTGCTTCAACTGTCGTCTGCCTAGATTTTAAAATTTATCAGAAACGCCCAATATTTGGAGAACCAATTGGCCGAATATCAAACAGCTTGGGTCCTGTTTAGACGCCGAGTCTGGATCCAAACTGTTTGCAAATTCTACACGGTCGCTCTTAGCAGGCTAAAGGTTAAGTAGATGGAGCCATTTCCGGAAGCTTCACAATAGCTTGACTTTGGTTTACTACGGAAAGACTGATGAACATAAGAACCGATAATTTGTCGCGATCGTTTTCTTTGACCAGAAAGGAAGTTTTAAATATTTCATTAGCATTAGACTGGACCCCACAATCAAATATATTTATTTCTAAGAACCGTCCCATAGAACACCTTACCAGACCCTTAACTACGAGTTATTTCTCTTTTACAGGACAGCCGATATTAATTCGAACTTCTAAATAGAAGACCAAACGCTTGACGCTCTACATGCGGTGATTCATTGGGTACATGTATATACCATTGTTCAAATGTTGGATAGAAGTATTAAGTTGTATGAACTTGGACTTACACTTCCTCGTAAACAAAAGTGTGTCATCACAACAGACAATACATTTTGAGCATCCCTCGTAATAACGAAACCGCAAGTAGTTGTTATTTCAAAGCGTTTAGTGCACAACGGAAAAATACTTAAGTGGTTTGACGGAGAATATGAATTATATAACAAGGTGTCATTGCATTTGTTCCATTACAGGCGAATCATTACAGCGGAATGAGGACAATAATCATGTATACGTACAATGCACTAAATAGAATAAGAGATACACGTTAGATAGGATGGCGTTCCCTGTGAGGATTATTTCGATGACACTGCTATTTGCTTGCGCTCAAGACGTTTCGTCCTCACCTACTGGCAAAATTGAACGACATGTTGGTTATTCTACAAAGACATTCAAATCCAAATTCGGAAAGACGGTAATCAACTCGCCCTTTAGCTGGAAACTGCAACGCATTTTGGATAGGCATGGACGTGTTAACAGTATTAAAAAGGGATTTGCAACAAATAAAAGGAAGTCGTTCGCAAATGCCGACCCTTTATTCAACAGTTTTGACCTACATTTACCACGGGTTGGTAATGCTGTATATGTCAGCAATACTACACAGACATTGAGTACACAGTTAGTTCTAGGGAAAGTAATCTCAAATGTAAGCAACTCAGAAAATCCCGATCTCGGTAGAAGCAGATCTCAAGATCAAATGGGACGAACGCATAATGTCACGTCTACGCATGCGTGGAGTATCAAGGAGAGTACAATGCTCCCAGCTGTTACACATTTGTTGACTCTTTTTCGAAAAAGAAACACAGACGAAGAAATTGCTCATGGTAGAAACGGTACAGCGACATCATATAAAGCGCAAACAGGATTAGAATTCTCAGACATTATCAATATACCGAAACATGAAAGGGATAGGCGATACGATTTAGGTAGGGGAAGCAAAAGTAAACGAATATTAGAAATGCAGGACCAAGAAACACCATTTAACATAAGTACTTCTTTGCAACCCGTTGGTGATGGAAGCAGAAACAACACCAGCTGCCCTCTTGAGTGCGAGTGTCATACCTTACAAACAGGTGGTTTCCTCACCAATTGTTCCAACAAAAAGTTGACAAAAATTCCGAGCGGTGTTTCGGTTTGGACCGTAGAACTTACTTTTCGTGGTAATAGAATCAGAGAAGTAGGCGGCTATGCTTTCAGAAATTTAGTAAATTTGAGAACCATGGACATGTCTTGGAATTTAATCGATAGATTGGACGGCCAAAGTTTTAATGGATTGTCAAATCTCACCTATCTGTCTTTGGACGTCAATAATATAAGTTCCAAGGAGTCTTTGACAGATGACGTTTTTATTCCGTTACAAAACTTAAGAGAACTTCACCTCGATGGTAACTGCAACATGGCTGTCACGCCAAATTGTTCTTATTACGACACGGCCATTTCTCACGCACCGTCTGTCGAAGTGCTGTCGATGGACGGGTTGAAAGGTCCACTTGGCTTTGGGTTTACGAAGTTGCGTTCATTACATGTTCTGTCTTTCGGCGAAAAGTATTGCTGGATGGGTGCAATATCCTCCTACATGTTTTATACTTTAAGAAATAGCCCGTTGGTAAAACTGGAGTTGCGAAAGTGTCACATTCAAATAATCGAACCGAACTCTTTTTCAAGTTTAAAGTATCTTAAGGGAATTGCTATAACGGACAACGGAAAACTTTGTGCCGACGGACTACGCAATCTAACTATAGGCCTGAACATGACAAATATCAAGAGACTCATACTGAGTAACAATTGTGATAGTGAAATGAAATTTGAAAGCAATAATTACCTACATTTGTCAAACACATCATTGGAGTATTTGGACTTAGGATCGTGCAATATTGAATGGATTTCCGCTCAGCTGATCACACATTTGCCACTAACATTGAAATACCTCATTCTTAGGGACAACAGAATACTACGACGCGTACCTAATATTATTTTAGTACCCCTTCTGGTTGGTTTAGAGTATCTAGATATAAGTTTGCAGTCTCACTTCACTCATAGGATGAAATTGAACATTATTTCCCGAAGGAACAATATTCTTATGGCAGGGAACCATGTAGGGCTAATAACAATAGGACGAATAACGAATAAACGTCGTTCACTGGGCCCAGTCCTGACGCCAACTAGAGCGGATGTCTTGAATGGAAGTGTAAAGAACTTAGACTATATCGTCAGAGACATTAACGAATCGTCAGTCCCTTGGCCAAATCCCATCATGGTGCCGCCACATTTAAAGTTCTTAAATATGAGCTTTCTCAAACTTTTGGAGTATTCGATACCAGCCTTTAATCTTACAATGAAAAACGAAGTGGAGAATATCGATTCTTCCAACAACATGCTGTCTTCAATTGACGGTAAACTGGAAGGTTTTCACCATTTGAAAACTCTAAACTTTTCTAGAAACCTTTTCAGTTTTATCCACCCCGAGGCGTTTGGCGATATGAAACGACTTAAAGTTTTGAATCTGGGGGCTAATGCGATAGGAAGAGAGAATATTGATGAGAGTTTATTCTTGAATTTGACAATATTGGAATACATTGATCTTTCGTGTAACGGCTTAAAGACATTACCACGATATCTCTTTTCACCGCTTCAACGTCTTCGATTCTTATTCTTAAAGAACAATTCGTTAGAAAGCGTTCTTTTTACAGTAGACCGACTTAAACAACTTGAAATACTAGATCTGTCGAACAATCAGATTACTGATTTACTGGCAGCTTCACGAACCGAACTTGATGACATTGCAAATAAACATTCACTGAAGGTTTACTTAGAGGGAAACAACTTGTTATGCAAGTGCGATCAGCAAGGATTTATTGCATGGTTGTCAAAAACAAAAGTCAAGATTCCAAACTTGAAGAAAATGCAATGCACGTTCTTAAATGGCTCTGTTCTGTCCTTGTCTCATTTGGATGAAATAAACTACACATTGGAAGTAAATTGCTTTGCCTGGATAGTTACATTGAGCTGCAGTATTCTATTTGTGTGTTTGCTCATTGTGTTTAGTTTTCTAGCCGTTTTGCATACCCAGCGATGGAAAATGAAATATCTGTTCTACATTGGGAAACGTAAGGTGAACCCATATCATGCCATAGAAGACGAGGCTGTTGACCTTCAAAATGACGTCTATATATCATTTAACGAAGAGAGTGAAAGTTTTTACGACTTTGTAACTCGCAAGGTGTATATCGCCCTCAAAGAACGTGGCCTTAAGGTTAAAATTAGGAACGAAATGCCTGGGGGACGCAGACTGAACGCAGTCATTACTTCTGCAATAAGACACAGTAAAAAAGTGATTGTGTTTTTGACACCTGGTTATTGCAAAGAGTTCTGGAATCTTTTCGAATTCAACGCGGCCGCCTTCGAGGGAATTTACACGAAAAGAAACATAATTATACCAATAATAGTTGGTACCACGACCATAAATGACCTTCACGGAGATGTAAAAGCCTATCTACAAGGCGAGACTGTTTTCAGATACACATCGAACTTTCAGTTTAGTGATTTTATCAACGAGCTGGAGCGCAAAGTAAGGGAGTAATAATATTATTTGCTTCGACTTTCACAAAATACCTCAGTGGGAATTTTACACAGAGTTGTTGAGGAGTTTTGTTTTGTAAAAAAGAAGCATGAACCTGAACTGCTTAACCTTTAGCCTGCTAAGGGCGACGGTGATAGAATTTGCAAACAGCTTGGCTCCATATTAGAGGCCGAGTAACTCGGTGTGTAATTAGGATCCAAGCTGTTTGACATTCGGCCAATTGTTTCTCCAAATATTGGGCGATTCTGATTAATTTGAAGATCTAGGCAGACGACAGTTAAAGCAGACGACATTTTTTCAGCAGGCTAAGGGTTAAATACACGCTCATTTACTTAAATGTGAAGTCAGTCTTATCATGCTTGTTTGCCTAAATACGAAAACTTTAATGTACAAACAATATAAATAATGACAAAAAATATACATTAAATATGTGAGGCTACATTCAATAACATAATTACCAGATTTTTTTTTATAGTTTTATATTCTTAGACGAGGACTTTTAAAGTACGCCCTATTCTGTCGTGGGGCCTCCGTGACCGAGTGGTTATAGTCATTGACTTGCAATCTCTCTGGCACTTCGGATTTTCCAAGTGAGGAAGCCTTCAGGCTGGATTGCGGTAGGTCGGTGGTTCTATCCGGGTGCACTCTGTGCCTGAAATAGTGTACAGGGGTCCCCCGGGATCTTCCTCCACCTGAAATGAGTTGGACGTCGCGATACGACTGAAATACTGTTATTGCGACGTTAAATTCCTAATAATAATAATAAAAATAATAAACCTATTCTGTTGTAAATATTTGAAACTACTGAATAAACTGAGAGCAATGTATGTAAACATTAATTCTGAGGCAAAAGGTATGCCAACGCTAGTCAAGACCATTCCCCTATTTGATTTATTTTTTTAAAGGACCCGCGCATGCGCGGAGTATTGTCATGACGAAGCAAATAGATATGTAGAGTGTGACCGAAAATTACAAACCTCTGAAATATTAGATATTTCTCCGAATCTGCAGTACATCCCTTGCACAAATACCATTTTAAACAGCTAAGCCAAATATATATTTTTTAAAAACATATTTGAAATTTAAAACAAACACCTCTGAAATTGCCTGTAACACTGGAGTCTCTCAATTCTGAGTGAGGTTTCTTTGTGCTCCTGTCGGCGTGTGTGTTAAAATTTTAAAAAAAATATGTAAACTTAAACGTCGGAGAAGCTTTCCAAGGAGAGAGTAAACAAATTTGTATTGTATGCAAGAGTATTTTTGTGATTTAATTGGTTTTCAAGAATGATTTATCTATTTTGAGCAAGGCCAACCAAGAATTTGAGAGCAGTTGGAAATAACCTTTAAAATTCCTGAGCATCAAAAATCATAACTTGGTTTTCCCACCTGCAGTCCGAGAGGATGTTACTTTCTTCATTCAAAATCCACGATAGCTTACAACTTTCTTCAGTCAAAATTGAAAGCCAAAATTCAAACTACGTCGTCATGAAATCCTAATGCTTCAGTTTTGTTGGAAGAAATGTTGGGAGCATTTATTTAAAATGTGTCAAGGGAGAATTTAAAAATCAAAAAGTGTCTTAAAGTTCTGTAAAAAGTAAAACTGGCTTAAGCACCACAAAATAAACTTTAAATTATGATTAAGAGCAATATTTTTATTACTCAAAAACAATAGTATCCTTGGGTGAATCTTCAGATATATTACGTGTTTGGAGAACCTACAAATAAAACAGTTCAGATATCAGGAAAACTGAACAAAACACAATAAATTAAATTCTAAAGTTATCAGTAAGAAAACGATGGTAGGAAATTCAAATTGAAGATCTGCAGCTGATTTATACCGGTTTTGAGTGTTTATTCGTTCTTTGAGTGAAACAGTTTAGTAGACTTTTTTGATGAATGCTCAAGTGTGTGGTATAATTTAAATTTTATACTTTTTAATATCTAACACAAATAGTTAGAGAGCTAACCTGGAGCTTTCGTCCTTGTACTAAGAACTGCAACACCAGAATGACTGGCTTATTGGGAATTTTAAACACCACTCTGAGTGGAGACCGGTGTCGTATGAAAAATATCAGACCAGTGAAAATTGTAAGATTTCCACTACTGCGCATGCGCAAGCTAAACATAGGCACGGCCGTGAAAAATATGAGAGCATTTGTAATCATTCATTAAACTTACATTGAAAACAGATTGAATACAGGCTTGAAATCACATTAAAAAACAAGAGTTAATTCAAATGAAATTAAGATATTGATTCCACTGCTGTTAAGTCGTGTCAAGTTTGTTATATAGTTGATATTTGGTTGAAATATGGATGTAAGGCACTTTTTTACGTTGGCCGTTATAAGGATTTCTCCCCTAGGCACAATCGCGATTATCCAGTTAAATATCACTGTAAAAGACGACAAACCCCATATGTATGTCATAAAGTACGTCATTAGATACCGCCCATATTGGAATGCATTTCCTATTTTACCATGGGCAAGAGTTTGCACATGTGATGGTGTCAGTGAATAGTTTCTCTTAAACCTTAGTTTAGTTTAAACTCAGAATGTATATATGATGATGAATAAATGCTTTCATCTCACAATCATAACATGTTTATAAAACGAACATACAAATTAATAAAAAGATATTTACGAAAACTGTATCATATGTTTATGGAAATTTTATTATGAACAGGGTCCAGTTATGTTCCAGGAACAGAGGGAATCGAATACAAATGCATACCGCGAACACGCACAGCCATGTCTGTGTCGGATAATTTCCACATTCTTCGCGAAAAAAAATACCAAATGCACATTTGTAAACAGTTGTTTATTCTGCTTCCATGATTTTGACGTCATTGGTCCAACTGTACTATATTTTTTATTGGAACAATCGGAACATGTTCAATCAGGTCATCAAAATCAGAGGATTCGTGCAAAAATATTTAGACTCTATCTGTGTGATATTTTGCCGTGACATACAGCCACCATTAATAGCTTGATTACAGATACAAAATATTTCATATTTTCGTGTAATGGACACTTTTAAAGTCTGAGAAAATAGATGACATAAATCATTGTGTAACATGCAGCAAGTATACATAAGGCTGCAAAAAATTAGAACTAGCTAAAATTAAGTACAATAATAGATCTGCTTAATAGATACGTCGAGTGGTTATATTCAAATTGAAAAAGGACCAACCGTTAGTATTTTAAAAGTATGAGAAAAAAAGGATACATAGATATAAAAAATGCATCATGCCGTCGGTTTTTGTTTTTTTTTGATTGTATAAAAACTCACTGCCAGCCCAAATCATACTGATATAAAGATTTATATAAACAAACTCGGACATGTCATTGTTGCTTGCACAAAAAATGTGTCTTGTTATAACTTTGATGGATAATATGAATGCATGTTAAGTGTTCTTATACTATGGGGATGATCTTGGAAATTCATTTATGCCAATATTTGTAGTACATTACTGAATTACAAGATTGTCCTGTGACAAAGATTAACATGAACTTAATTATGTCTATTTAAACATGAATGTTACTTTACTATTTAATAAAGTATAGCAAATTTACTACAAAAAATGACTTTTTGGTTGTCATATGCACTTGTGGATTATTAAGCCCCATTAAACACTTCAGGGTATATGCTTCTGTGAAACACAGTGACTCATAGTTTATACGACGTAATAATTGTGTCGCTTTGGTCTTCGTAATTATCTGCCAAGACGTGTTTTCTTTCTCACAGAGTTCTTCTGCATCTGCACTTTCTCTCGAGTTGTTTTCTCTGGATAAGGTTGAACAGGTTTGTCTTTGTTCACACTCGCGCTTTTCTTTTTTAACACTCGCGCTTTTCTCTTTTTGTTAACACTCGTCATTTTCTCTTTATTAACACTCGCGCTTTCTGGCAGATTTATTGTTTGACTGATAGAATTTTCAACTGGCACAAACGGGATTTCTATATTATCGTTCGCGTTGATTGTGTGTGGCATTTCTCGCGTTTTCAGCAACATGTCATTGTTGCTCTTATATTCGCGACCCGTTTCACCTGCCTTCACGATATGGGAATGCAGATATTCAGATCTTATCACTTACTCTGCTGGTTTCCATCCAGAAGATATTCAAGGTGGTGAATCTTACTGTGTCACCTGGTTGAAGATCATACTTGACCTTCTCATGTTGGTTGTAGTAGATTTTCTGATTTTCCCTGTAGTCAAGTAATTTTGACGCGAACATTTCAGAACTGTTGGTTTCAGGTTTTCTCAGTTTATGCGTGGTTGGTATCAGCGTCTTTGCATGACGACACATCAGATGCTGTATTGGCGAACCGATATCATTATTACGAGAAGTATTGAGAAACCCCAAAAGCGCAAGATATATGTCGTCACCTGATTCTGCACACTTTTAAAATGAGATTCTTGACCGTTTGTACAGCCTTCTCGGCAAGTTCGTTCCGTTCGCCTGTTGGCGTAAGGGGGAAGACGTTATATGGCGGATGCCATATTTCTCGGTAAAGTACTTGAATTCCGAGCTCGTGAACTGTGGCCCGTTCACACTTATGATCGTGTCCATGATGCCGTCACATGCAACGTTCTGTTTAACATATTTCAGGATTGAACTGGTTGTTGTGTTCTCTCTGCAACGGAGCGACTTCGATGAAGTTGGAAATATAAGTAGTCTAACATGATGAGATAATAGTTTCCCTTAAGTTCACACAAATCCATACCGACTTTACTCAATGGTAGTTCTGGAATTGGTTGAATGATCATAGGTTCTTTTGGGTGTTTTGTTCCACTGCATGAGACACGCACTGCATTTGCTGACAATGTCCTCAATCTGCTTGTTCATCCCGAGCCAAAATACCAATTCCCTCGCATTATCTTACAGTTGACCACTCCGAGGTGTGAACTGTGTATTGTATTTAGTGTCTCTGTGTGCATTTCTGCAGGAATACACACACACACTCACCTCTATAGAGTACACCGTTGCAGACTGTCATTTCGTCCCTATAGAACCAAAATGGAATTGCTTCGACTGGCAACTCACTTTTTGTTTCTGGCCAACCGCGACTGATCACTTTAGCTAACACTTAAAACTGTTTGTCACTTTGCGTTAAACAAGCTATTTTGTCAAGATTCGTACATGACAGAGTGTCTACCATTAACACCATGAGCTCTTCGTCAACTGTCTTTGTGCAAATTTCGTCCAATGGCAATCTACTAAGCAGTCTGCCAAGCCCATTGCTTTGCCCATTTTGTGTATCAGTGTAAACTCCTAAGGTTGCAGCTTCAACATCATCCTTTGAATTTTCAGTGGAGCTTTGTGGATTGCTTTCTGTAGAATGGACTCCAGGGGCTTGTGGGCCGACTTGACTGTGAAATTGTGTCTTCCATAGAGCAACTTGTGGAATTTCTCGCAGCCAAATACTACTGTACAAGCATCTCTTTTTCAATTTGGGCATATTTTTGTTTTGTCGGTGAAAGTGCTCTCGATGCATAGGCTACCACACCATCTTCCTGTATAACTGCTGCCCCTAGGCCTCTCACAGAATCATCTACGTTGAGAGTGACTGGTTTGTTCAAGTCATAGTACCAAAGCACCTTTGTCGACACCAAAGTTGCCTTGATTTTTGCGAAAGCCTGTTTGGCTGAATCATTCCTGTTCCGCGTTTCTTCCTCTTTGAGATCACGAAGCGGAGCTGTCAATTTCGCTGATCTGGGACAGCGAGTTAACATCTCAAGCAGAGTGGTGTTATCCCAAGTAAGCCATTCATTCCTTATTAAAAGGACGAAAGTTCTAATTGAGTTGGATATCAAAAAGTATAGAATGTTATGGAATCTTCTAGCATATGAAGTATATTGGAGACTATTCACGAGTGCTGTATTTGGCATCAAACTTGTAAACAATTGGTCACATGATCTTATTTTGTCATCAAATAAATACA
>JAULCC010620114.1:0-12357 GCA_032358795.1 Nuttallia obscurata
ATTGTTGTTGTTGTTGTTTAGAAGGAAAATCCCAAATTCAAATAGTTCAAAATGGCGGATTACGTCATACATCCGAGTTTAGATGAAGGGTACCGAATCGACCGAGGAGTTCCGAGTGTGCGTATATCGTGCGTGTATGGTGCGTGCGTATAACGTATATCGATCGTATATCGAACGTATATCGTGACAAGAAATACGTTCACACTACTGTACTGATTATCTATGGAGGTTTTCATGAAAAACCTAAAACATCATTAAATGAAAGGTGATTCAATAAATCTAAATGTGTGTTCTTATATAACTTAATATTTCTAATCAGCTATGTGTATAATGAATGCGTGTTGAAAATTCACAATGCAGTGATATATACGGTATACTTAGTTTAAACTTATTTATTTTAGCTCGATTAGTTTAGTTTAAACTTATTTATTTTAGCTAGATTATGTTGAAAGGATATGTCTTGAAGAAACACTTTCAAATCCGTTTCCTGGTCAGAACCAGTACTTGGTTTCAAACAAGTAAAGGCCAACAAAAGTGCCCGCTTGGGGCACGAACCCGCAACCCCCTAAACGCAAAGCGGACACCATAACCACTACGCCACTGCGCCTTTTACAATATGTTTGATAATTTTCATTTTTTATTTACCTTGAAGATTAAATATGATTAATTAATGACGTCTTCTTCGTGCAACAAGGGACTTTTACGCCATGAAGTGATTTCTGGTTCTACATCACCGAAAGAAAAAGGAAAAGCTACAAGGCTGTTATCTGAGTCTCGTCTCAATAAATCCGTGTATTGATTAATTGTCCATGTAATTATTGCTCAGTTAGAGTTCATACGAATTAATGTTCTTCTACTTCAATATCGAGGGCGGATACAAAGGCAGCCGGCTCTTTCCTAGAGACTTAAATATTCGTAATAGTCATTGACACATTTCCCACTCTGAATTAAGGCTTTCAAACATTGACCATAAAATACGAATACTGCAATTAACTTATTTTTGCCCGACTAGGGTTCCAAATGGCGTATATCTAGGTCGAAAAACAAGTGTTTTCCCACAGTTCTTGGAGTCACTTTGGTAACGTCAATAGTACATGTTAAACGACAGAAATATGGTATTTTGTCATTCACGAAGTTAATAACTTTAATACGTTCGGAATCGCATGATAAGGACGAGTTAACAAAACGCAATTGCAGCAAGGGACTAAATGGAGTAATACAACATCGAGGAGCATCTTCATATTGCTGGAATTACGACATGTCACGACTTGGGGATTATATTTAATACTACATGTCTATAACTACAAGGGGCGCTTAACCATTAGCCTGCTGATCAAATGTCGTCTGCTTAAACTGTCGTCTGCCTAAATTTTAAAATTAATCAGAATCGCCTAATATTTGGAGAAACAATTGGCCGAGTGTCAAACAGATTGGATCCTGATTAGACGCCGAGTTACTCGGCGTTTAATCTGGATCCAAACTGTTTGCAAATTCTATTACGGTTGCCATTAGCAGGCTAAAGGTTAATGATGTGCAGGTCCGCATTGTTCAGATCACGGGTTCAACAGCACGTTGAACGCCTGGATGGTGGTTTTCGATGTCCATGCATAAGGCAATGTCATTAATTGATATCTGAGAGCGCTTACTCTCATCTATTTTGATATTATTTGAGCACTTTCGCCGCCATATGCAAAATAAAACACCTTGGCAACTACTTTAAAGCTATATAAGACTTCATAAAACTACCAATGCTAGCCATTCAGTCAAATATCTTATATCTAAATATCAAACATACGATCATTTACTGAAACTGTAAGAAATTTAGAATTTTGCTGATGACACTTGTAACTTTTGACTCCAACGGATTACAGACAGACGGACATTATAGTTTTTATTGTCTCACTTTTTTTTTTTAGATAGAACACATTCTTGCAAACTTGCGTCCGTAACAGAAAGATGCTAATGCATCAGAAAAATCCCGCACTGTGTGGGATTCGAATTCACGAACTCCGGCTTACAAACCCAACACTCTAGACCACTGAGCCAAAGAATCGATTCACTGTCGCAGTTGTCAGAGGTTGTATTTAAACTAATCGAGTTAGTGTGCAGTCAGCGGTAACAACATGGTGTATAATAGGTAAGACGTTAAATGCACAAGAAAGTACTCTGTTGAGTTATGAGAGACCGGTTTGAATTATTTACATAATAAAATCATATAACTTCAAATCTAAAAATTAATATTACATGTAGAAGCTAAATTTCAATATGAATTACTCAAATTTTCAAGCTTGACGAAAGCCTTTAATTTCAGACCAAAAAGGAATTACAAGGTATTTATGAATTGTACGTACATCGTTATCTAATATAAAACAGTCCTTCTATTAAATAAAATATCACTGTAGGCGATGGCTCTGTCTCTACCATATTTCATCATGAGATTAAATAAATTCAATCTTCTACAACATATCGTAAGAAACACAACCGTTATTAATTAACTAAACATATTGTTTGATATAGCTCCATATACAGGACGCCGTATATTAGAACATAAAGTTTGTCTTCTGTTTGTGTCAGACAATTAAGAGAAATTAAAAGAAAATTATTTCAACACAGTTAGTGACTAATTACTATCTATCCATATCAACACTTTAACGTGATACTCCGTTTCAGAATTTGGCTAATGCTCTTATATTTATCATCGAAAGAGTATTCATTTTAACAAACGTTTCCGTTTTGTTTTAAATACTTTTTGTCATGTACATGTAATGTTTGCAACATTTTCTATAATAACATGTACTATATCTTCATATAAATGTATACGTTCAAACTTCATATCGGCTCTATATGACCTTTTAAGTAACGCGGTGCCGTTAAACCCATCTCAATCAATAAATTTATCAAAATCCGTGGATTTATCCGATTGGAGTTACGAAGCACCATACAACAACTTTTGTTAATGTTCGTGCATCTAACAGTTTGCTTGTATCCCGTTGATAAGGCAGTACATTATTTTAGAACCGAATCTCTCCTTTCAGATTTAAGCCGATACTCATCTACACGAAGTAGTCTTCATTTAAAAAAAAAGCGTATTGATACTATTGACCTAGATATCCCAAGATAAAAAACTTTTCTGATAAGACAGACTGCATGCACGTTTAACAGAAACACAGGGATGAAAACGATTGATCTTGTTACACTTATTGTACCAAACACCTTCTGTAGCTTCTTTAAATTAAAATCTAGTTCCCGAGAGATAAACGTAAAACCATGCGGTTTTC
Organism: Nuttallia obscurata; assembly: GCA_032358795.1. Lineage (NCBI taxonomy): Eukaryota > Metazoa > Mollusca > Bivalvia > Cardiida > Psammobiidae > Nuttallia > Nuttallia obscurata. The sequence goes on from JAULCC010620114.1 coordinate 3,279, forward strand.
TACAAATAAGATAAGGACGCTATTTAATCTGTCTGAATTAAGTTAAATTTGTATGGTTAAAACTGATCAATAAATTGTGCTGGTATTGTGACATCATGGCATTTTCGTTTTAAAACAAACGACAAACCAAATTAAATGGTTTTACCCCTTTTTCCACACCCTTACCTCTTGTCTTCAACTTTATCATTACAGTCTAGTGAGTCTACCTTATTTTTTATTGATATTATTAATCAAATTTCTTTCATCCAAATCAATTCTATTATATATTATATTATTATACATATTACACTTTAATGTGTCTTGCAAAATCTATTCAAGATGATTGTGTTTCTCGTATAACAGCTGCTTTTAAAATTTAGTAAATTTCATTTTGTTATGAGAGAAATTCAATAAGCTTTCGCTTTCATTCCAACCCTTTCTTGTTACACTTCTATTTTATGTTATTTATTGAAATATTGGAACAATAAATCTTATTTAGATGACGGCACGTTCGGTTGCTTTATATCAATATTTGATTTTAACGGACAAACGCACATTTCTTAAAAACACACACTGTTGTAGCCGTACAATAAACCTGCCGTTAAACATTTAGGCCAGAAAAATAAAACGCAATTTTAAATATAATTTTACTCTGTCTTGTAAACACAATCGGGATAAGCTTTAATCTGACATCGTGACAAAATTCATATCAAATGCGATAACACATGCTATCCGTTTGCCTAAATCTTATCGCACTGTTTTTATTGGGTACCGACAAATGCCGTATTATTTAAATCACGATATATGACGGGTACATACTGTTTTGATACATGCACTTACCGGTAATAATGTCTAGATTGATTGACACTTCTAAGTCATCAAGCGGATATATTTACATTTGAGCCACGTACTTACACCACACTGTAACCACCGTTCCCGTGTCAAAGTAAATACAAATGTTTGATTAATCATAAAAAGCCGGCGGTTAATATTCGATTATTTGCAATCAAAAGTTTCGATAGCTATTTAACCAATGAGCAATTATACTCGGGTTAGCGTCACATGCGGCTAATGTCAGTAAAAGTGTATTCCTATCAAAAACCATCTGTTCATATATTTCAACTTACCGTCGTGTCTGTGTAATTTTTCAGGCTGCGATACATGTTGGCGAGCTGGAAATGCAGTAAAATGGGACAAATGCTTCGGAAGTATCGGTTTGTAAGACAGGAGGATAAACAAACATAATCAACTAGATACCTACAGGAAAGCTGCTCAATGGTCTGCAGGAGTATATAGAGCTGTAGGGATAACATGGGATTCCAATAACTTTCAAATAACGGAAGACCAGGCAACTGTGTGGAAGGAAGTGTTTTCACATACACTTGTGGCATTCGCATATTTAACTGGAGTTATTGTTCTAAATTATTTTGGATGTTGGATAAGAAATGTGTTTTACGAAACCGAATACATACGCTTTATATTAAAATAATTTGAAAAGTCGCGTTATATGTGTGTTTTAATACTGAGATCAGAGGGGATTTTAATAACAAATTTATAGCGGAAACTTATTTGTAAAATGGTGCATCTGAAACAGCTTTCTTCGTGTTATCTGCTTCTGTAGGAAATTAAATTATAATCATAAAGCAGTGTGAAATTACGATGCATTTTCAAGCGGTAACGTTTGTGTTATTTTTGTTCGTCCTCTGTATCTTGGGTGATGACCGAACACCACTCAAACTGTCATTTCTGGGATCTATCAGTGGAGAGACCAAACTTTCTGCGGGAGCATTTTTTATCGCACTTGACCATGTAAACAACAACTCCTCCCTTCTGGAGAACTTCAGACTGGACTACCTCTTTAACGACACAAAGATGAGTTCGCTGAACGCTATCAACGCCATGACGTCACAGTACGGGAATGGGACAGTGGGGTTTATAGGCCCGGATGTATCATGCCTGTGCGAGTCAACTGTAGCCGCCGCATGGAATCTACCCATTATTGGTTATGTAAGTATATATGCACCAGATTTAATGTTAAACATAAACTCAGCATTCTTATTCTTTTTCTCTTTCTCTCCGAGGAAACCGTAACATGACCCATCGAGAACGGTGTGCGAGAGAAAGAGAAAGAAAGAAAAGGTGAAGAGTGAAAGAGATATATCAAATAGCGATATAAAGAGAATGAGAGAGAGTGTAAGAGAAATTGAGAGTGAGAGAGAAAATTGAAACAAATGAGAGAGAGAGAGAGAGAGAGAGAGAGAGAGAGAGAGATGGATAACATATAAAGAGAGTGTGTGTAAAAATACTTTTCTATAAAGCTCCATTAGATACATATGACATTAGAATACACTGCTAAAACGTAACAACTGTTCTTGTTGGGGAAGCCTTCCAGCTGGCTTGCGGTAGGTCGGTGGTTCTACCCGGGTGCACTCGGTACCTGAAACAGTGTACAGATGTCCACCGGGGTCTTCCTCCACCTGTAATGAGCTGGACGTCGCGATATGACTGAAATACTGTTAGAGGGACGCTAAATTCCAAAACAAACAAACAAGCAAAAAAAACAAAACTGTTTTTGTTGTCTTGCACTCAAACACAAGATCGAAATGATTACAAGACCCTTTCTTTAAAAAGAGACCAACGTGTGTTTTTTGTATACTATACGGCAACTACATAGCGTTTTGAATAAAAGAAACAAGTACAGTTTTTACCAGCTGAATATTTAGCTAAATAATAAAATTTAATTGGGTCTGTTGGAAGGGTATAAAATACAAACAACTAGATAATGTTTTAAAAAAATCAAATAATAATATAGGACTACGTTCATCACGTGATCCATTGCTTTATTTGCCGTTGTTTACTCATGGGAATTCTCAAATATAACGTTGTCAAAGTTATCATGAATAAATAATGTGATGCCAGATTTACAATACAGTGACACTTATCAACGGCTGTAAATGTTGTTTAAATAGTAATTGACCTGTTGTAACTGACATATTTTGTTTCCGCATAGATTGTTGCGTCCATTTACTATATGTAATTGTATTATATAATAGTTTAGATAGACATCGACCATACGAGAATTATGAAACCGAAGTTGCATTAAGTTCTTAAAGTAATTTACTCGCAGAAGTATTCAAGAACTGAATAAAAAAATGAGTACGTCCAGTGTCGTATGGTGCTAGCCGTTATTTACAAACATACATAGAGGATATCTGATGAGTTTTCACTTTATATAAAATTTTATTATACGAGTCTAGGAATCTTTATTAGGCGAGCTTAATAAAGGTTCCAGGACGAGTCTTATATAATTTTATATAAAGTGAAAACGAATCTGATATTCTCTATGTATGTTTGTATATAACGGCTAGCACCATGACATAACAATAAAGGAAGATGTAAGCTGAAAATTCCATTTAGCTATTTAAATGCATGACGTGAACTAAATAACGACGCTATGGTAGATCTATTGATAATCATGAGCAAAAAAAGTAGATTCACATTTTAGTGGAAAAAGTCTATCAAACTCCTGTCTAGAATTCGAAGCTGCATAAAACTTCAAACTTTAACAAATCAAAAAGCTAAATTTTAACTTTAAGGCAACGGGTAGTTTTATTCTGTAAACTATGCCGCGGATTAATATATAGGTCGGGTAAATCGGTTCTTATATGTAACATGTCGTTTGTATAAGAAAATACGTGATGATAATATTACACCGGTAATAAGCAACGTCATGTGACAAAGTACAATACAGCATTATACAGTACAATACATCATAAAATAATACAAAACAACAAAATACAGTACGATACAGCCAAATACAGTACAATACAGCATAATATAGTACAAAACAGCATAATAGTGTACAATACAGCATAATATATTACAATACAGCATAATAAAGTACAATGCAGCATAATACAGTACAAAACAGCATACTACAGTGTAATACAACATAAAATAGTGCATACATCAAATTACAGTACAATACAGCAGAATACAGTACATACAGCATAAAACAGTACAATGCAGCAAAGTATTGTACAATGCAGCATATTATAGAACAATACAGCATAATACATAACAAAACAGCATAATACATTACAATACAGCATTATACGGTAAATACAGCATAAGAAAGTACAATACAGCATAAAATTGTACAAACAGCATAACACAGTACAATATATCATAATACAGTACAATACAGCATTCTACAGTACAATGCAGCATAATACAGTACAATACAGCATAATACAGTACAATAAATCATTAAACTGTACAATACAGCATAATACAGTACAATTCGGTATAATAAAGTGCAATACAGCATTATACAGTACAATGCAGATAGAAAGTACAATACAGCATACTACTGTACAAGACCACATAATACCGTACAATACAGCATGATACAGTACAATAGAGTATAATAAGTACAATACAACATAATTCTGTAAAATATAGCATTAAAATGATAATACAGCACGATGCAATTCAATATTTTACATTGCGTTACAACTCGTTTAAATACAAAACTTACAACACAGACCAAAGTGAATTATACACTCTTTAATAAGCACAGACGGGATAATTTCTCATGTGGCTATGTCTGGGAACTGTTCTGTTTTGTTCTGTTCTATGTCTGGGAAAACAACGACTTGGTTGATGTGACATTTAAATCTCCTGTCCCTTCAATGTAATATCGGACTAGATAAGGTAATTTATAAAATCACAGCTTCGTTCTTTATCGTCTAAGTACATTAAACCTTATATCAATTTTAAAGCTGTAGTCTTAAGAGGATAAATTGGCCTTGCTCATCCGGTACCTTTTTGGAGAAAATGCTGGCATAGGAACAATTATATCCGCTATTTGTCACATGTTATCACACACTTATCTCAAACATTATTAAAAAAGATAGCTTTTAGCACCAAATCACCCTAATATTCGTTCTTGACATTATACATACTTTACATAAAATGTTTATATTAGAAAGCGTGCTAGGTTTACCAACTATGTACAATTTACAGATACTTTTCGTTACTCACGTTCTAGTGTTTATTTTCATTCTTTTTGCCTGTTTGTCGATGTTCTGTAATGTTGTTTTTTTTAGATTTGAGTTTATGATAACCCTTTCGGCGTCAAATAACTTCGAGTGTTTATTTTCATTTTTTTTACCTGGGTGTCGATGTTCGGTAATGTTTTTAAATTTGAATTTATGTTTACCATTTCGTCACCAAATATTTTTTTGTCTGCGTATATTGTTGTATTATATGTCTCAATGTTTAAAGTGTTACTTGGCGTTTCATCTGGATTCAAATCGTTTGTAAAAATAAATTCGAGTCGCCTTTGGCGGTGAAAGAGTTAAATCGACACAGTGCTGGCCCCTTGTTATTAACCTGTCTCGAGCATGGACTCATTCTAATGCTCAAAAGTGCTAGGGTTTCATTGGTTAAATGTATCATGTGATATATTTGAGCCAATCATATGAATGATTATAAGAATGAGTCTATGGTGAATAATGTTTTATTATCACAGAGCTTGATTATACGGCGTATTTTTCCATCTTTGCTTTTGCTGGTATATAGTCCGTTTAAACACTTAATAAATCTGATACTGCTTGTCGAATGTTTCAGTTACCTGATTTCTAGCATATAATCAAATTACATGTGATATCTAAATGCTTTTTCCATTCAAATCTTTCATTTCATTCCTATCCATATAACGCCGTTGGTTGGTATAAACAGTTAACATCTGGCTTGATTCCTCGAAAAAGTATTCCTCAAAATTACTAGACAACAAACGACGAAAGATAAAAAAATTACTTTTTTATTTATGTAACATCCTGACAGAATGTAAATATATCTATTATATAAACAATTATTTTCTTATAGTTGTGCCATATTAGAAGAACATCTATGTTATGCATCAAATACCTTTCAGTAAAACAGATACCAGTTGTAACATACATTCCTGTTGAAATTGTGTGACTGAAAGTGTTAGTAACATCCTCACTACTGAGTACCCCTAACTAATGATGTCAAAATATGGAGTTTATTTTCCCGTAACCTTTTGAATATTCATAAATAGTTAATATTTCGTAAGTTTCCCAATATTTATGTATCTGTTGTTATAAGAAATTTCTTGATCAAGTGACCAACCGTGCCTACCCTAGTAAGACGCCGCGTTTTACGGTGTGGGCCAGACATCGTGATTATAATACTTTCTGGAACATGGACTTATTATAACATTTTTTCCCTTGTATTTCGTGGTTGATATGTATCATGTTGTACATTTGAGCCAATCGTAGTCGTGTATTTCTGAGAATGAGAATGAGCACATGCCCGGAAGTATTATATTATCACGGAGCCAGTCCCCGTGATTAAAATACTGTCATGATTATGTACCATGTGACACATATGATCCAGTCATAATAACATGTTTCTGAGAATGAGACTGAGTACATGCTCAAGACAGATTTATAATCACATAACCTGGTATGGTTTTGCATTGTTCTCAAATTACCCGAGTCACGATCTACGAAATCTGACTCTTTCCTGTCTTACTTTTTGCTATAAAACTTTATTATCCTAGGAAAGAAATTAATGACTAATTATAGACATTGTGCGAAACTTATATCCGGAAAAGGTCATTTAGTTTTAGAGTTATTTAGCAGGTGGAGAAAGGTAGTGTTTGATTTATTCGAACACAATTGCAGGTCAAATGGGAAGACTATAAACAGGCGTGGCTAACTAATCTGTATAGAAAATTAATTAAATGTCACACTTCATGTGTCCTATATGTGTGTCAAGGGAGTAACATCGATGTCGAAGCCTACCTCTCATATTGTTAAGCAAGCCTGATAATGACAAAATCCTTGAGAGTATTGGTATGTGTCCTATTTTTACTCTTATCTCGTCCAAACTTTTTTCTGTCTCATCTAACGTTTACTTTCGTCTCGCGGCTTATCCAAACCCCAGACTTAAACACAATAAACATGCATTGTTCATTTAGGTCAGAGATTACCATTGTTTTCATTTCAATGATTTATTTCAAAATTAATTTTAGCCAATTTCCAGGCTATTATCTTATAAACATTAGCCACGGATTTCCGCTACCTTTCCAAATCAGAGCCGGACCTTTTAATAGACCAGGAAGCACTTATACATCAACGAAAGTATAAAAAAAGACTTACTGCTCAATCTTGTTTAAGTTGTCGTGATATTTAAGATGTTTAAATAAGCTTTCGTTGAATATCTATATTTAGTAAAGTGTCAACTAAGTAGCTTTAGTAATGTTTGGCCTTTCTCAATATCAAGGCTCTCAAATTCTTATAAATAGGATCTTCAAAAGGAAAGGGATCTTCTCTATAAATGGCTTTGTTGGCAGGTTTTGTACATAAACAAATTTATTCTTGTTTGGGTTATACAACACGTTCTTCTGTTTTTCAAGAAAGATTTTTTTTGCTTTGATACTGATTTGTATTAAATATTTCTTAAACATCAAACAACATCACAGATGAACAATTAATTTAGTTTTTATGTAAACATATAATATGAAGACGTAAGAAACTTTCTCGTTACTAGGCGTACGGCTACTGTTATAATATAGCTGTTGATCATTTTCAGGCGAGGATCGAACTTGGTTTTTCTGTTGAGAGCCGCCAGCGTGGACATGCTATCATATTCAATTGTTGCTTTATAACAATATGCATGAAGAAAGTCTTTGGTGTGATGACCGAAATCCGAATCTTTTACAAATATTTCCTTTGAGCATGGCCTCATTCTTATTCTCATTCTCAGAAATGACGGTAAATCACAAGATTGAATCTTGAGCATTAGAAAAAGTTCGTGCTCAAAAGTACTTAATGACCTCTCATCCTGAGCGTCGTATTTGTAATCGAGAGGTTACTGGTTTGAATCTCTACAAGACCCTCCCGGTGTAGAGTACTTGTCAAGATATTTTACCATCTGTGTGGTTTCGCTACGCAGGAAACTTCGGTAGTAGCTATAACAAGTCCATAGATCCTTTGTTTCATTTGAAGCAAAACAAATACCTTTAACTTAACTAACAATCCTAGGGGCCTCCGTGGCCGAGTGGTTATAGTCATTGACTTGCAATCTCTCACCGCTGTGGGTACGAATACCGGTCTGGGCACTTCAGATTTTCCAAGTGAGGAAGCCTTGCGGTAGGTCGATGGTTCTACCCGAGTGCACTCTGTGCCTGAAATTACAGGGGTCTCCTGGGGTCTTCCTCCACCTGTAATGAGCTGGACGTCGCGATATGACTGAAATACTGTTATAGTGATGTTAAATTCCAAATAAACAAACAAACTAATAAGCCTTAAAAACAGCAGTGGTGTTATACAATGTTCTCTTCCAGAGTAGAATATTTCAGTAACTATCTGCCACTGTGATGCGATAGAAAAGTATTACTCTGGGAAATTCTTTTGTGCGTCTGTATTAAGTGAAATTATATTTTCGCTTATTGTCATCGTCAGCAATTTTATCTTATTTAAGAAAATAATATAAAAAAAATAAATGTTCCTACATAAATGGTATTTATTCCGTTCAAACTGAATTGAATGACCGATATTGTCTTCACTATAAAATAACCAAACAGGTTTACATTCATTCATTCATTTTGTTGCGAAGGTATAAGGCTCATTTACATAAACAACATTGGCAAAATGAAACAATAACTAATTAAACAATATTTAACACCTGAACACAGTTGAAACTTGATCGGTTGTTGAATTTCTCTTCCTTGTAGATAGCAACGCCAGATACTCATTTCTGCTCGATAAGACTCTATTTAATTACCTTGAAACACTACATCTTCCCCAATTGAAAGAGGAAATTATAGTTAAAAAGAAAGAATACGTTATTTCTTAGACTTGGTTAAAAGCCAAGCTCCTAGGCTTAAAGGGAAGGCCGTCCATTTTGTAAGAAACAAAATAAAACATGAGTGACCTGACAGTTAATCATCCACCAATTCATGTATGATAATCATGATCACAAAATGTCAACTAAACCAATAATGTATGATAATAATGATCACAAAATGTCAACTTAACCAATAATGTATGATAATAATGATCAC
>JAULCC010620115.1:0-10300 GCA_032358795.1 Nuttallia obscurata
TACGACGTACGACGGACGCCGGAGGGGAGCCCCATCACAATATCTCCCCTGAGTAAACTCAGGTGAGCTAAAAATATGGACAATTACTCAAAACTTTTTTAAAAATACTCAAAACTCAAAACTCTTCACCAAATTCTGACAAAATCTTTAAAACCTGCATTTGATTTGTATCTAGACATATTATAAAGACACCAAATGTAGCACAGAAGTCACATGTAGTCAGACTTGGACATGTAAGAGAAGGGGTTCCAGTTCACTTCCCATTAGGACCATAATGTGCCCTGTTCCTAGGTATGATATTATATCTGCATTTCTTAGCTTTTGGTTCTACTTAGGAAATGTCAGGTGTGTTTCCATACCTGACACTAGAGTAACAGATAAGCTGCTTTTTGGGGGTATTTACTCTTTCAGATGAATGAAAAACCCTATTCTTTTCAAATTAAAGGATTTTTTTTTTCAAAACTTAATTAGGTTGTTAACATTTACCCATTAGAAATTTGTCTGATTGATACCCAAATGAAACTTTGCAAGTATCCAATTAAGTAAAAACATAAAGGGGTAGATACTTAATCAGATAAAAAGCTTATCTGTAGCTCTCTGGCTGGCATACTGCTTCATAAATACATAAGTATATATTGTTTAGACCTATATGGCTATATCCTTTTGCAGAAAATGCTTAATTCCCTTGGAATACACTAAAGACCCTGATGAGACGCTGCAGAGCAGAATATCTGAACTACTCAGTTGTCAATTCTTTTTTCATCATTTGGTTTGAACATAAGGATAAGGGTCAAGATCAATCAAATGAATTTAATTCATCATCACTAAAGCGGTGATGTATTTGCTTCAGTTGATAGATAATAATCTTTTACTTACCTTTACCATGAAGGTGTAATCTGTAAGAGCTGGAGAATACACGGCACCGCCTGAAACAAATTAATCATCGTTTTCAAGGGAAATATTAAGAGAGAGCTTGAATTTTACATTTATGAATATTTATGAACACTGCTTTATGTCTTAAAAATGTGTGTTTTGCAGGGTTTTGTTTCATAGCATATATGATATAACCCACTATATATAAGTTCAGGCATGTATGGTTTTAAAGAAGAAGATTCTTTACCATAATGTGGGGCTATATCTGACCCAAGAGTTATCATTTGAACAAATTTTGCAGAAAATCTGTATATGAAGTTTTCATTTTATGATTTTTTTGTATAATAAAATCCCCCATAGGACAGGGTCAAATTTGACTCCAGGGTCACCTACTTATAAACAATGTTACACATAAAATATTTTGGTTCTAGTCTTTATGGTTTCAGAGGAGAAGATTTAAGTTTTCACTATATTAGTCTCTGTAAAATATGAGCTCCAAAGGGGTGGGCCAACTTTGACCCACGGGTCACCATTTGACCAAACTTGGTAAAGGACCAATATGATATAACACACAACATATCTAAGCTCTACTCTGTAAAGTTTCAGAGGAGAAGATTTTCATACTTGTTTCTTGTTTAGCTCTGGCGGCTGTGTTGTGCATTGAAGTGGAAGCATTTGAACAAAATTGAGAAAGGTTGATGCTAGGATGTTTCAAAACAAGTTTGGACAAAATCTAGTCAGTGGTTCAAGAGAATAAGTAATTCAAAGGAAGAGTTGAAGGATGCACAGACTAGTGGAGGACAGACAAAGGTTGATAACAAAATCTCATCCTTAACCACTTTGTGGTCCAGTGAAATGAATAAATCCAACTTGCCAGCTATTGATATGTATGAAAATCTAGTATGAATTTTTGAGAGCAAGAAAACATTCAAGTGGAGATGTATTGTGGTAGCTGGGTGAGATAAAATGATAAAGGTGTTTACCTGCACATGGGCCCATGATGAGAGAGATCTGTGGAATCACACCTGAGGCATTCACATTGCGCTGAAAGGGGGAAAATTCTCAGTTACTTCAAATGAAAAAATATGTAATGAGTTTTTTCTTTATTTATACCAGAAACAACAGAATTACGATTTTATCAAGTAACCAATTTAAATGAATACCAACCATAGAATGAATTTATGTCCTGGATAAGTTGTGTTTTAATTAACAATTTGACTTGTTTGTTTTGTTAACTATTTGACTCGTTTGTTTTGTGTTTTATACCTTTATCTAGAATATTTCAATTGTATCAATCTTGTCAGAAGGTAAACCTAAAACAGTACTAACCAGTAACTGGACACTTTTCCACTAGAAACAGAAGTAGGAGATGAATAAAAGAACCAAAAAACACCTAAGAATTGAGAAATTTGTACTAGGTTCATATAATAAAAACATTCCTATGAAGTTCCCCACTCCATGATAGGTAAGTACCGTTCGTATGTATGGTATGTTTTTTTTACGTGCTGCTAATTTTTACTATTTTTTACTACCATGTTAGATTTGTAAAAAATAAATGCATAAATTTTGGCAGCACAAACTCGAGTTACCATGAGTGAAATGGGTATGCCTTACGAACTAGCTCTAATCCTATAGATACATGCTGTGTATGTACATGCTTTAATGACAAATGTAATAGACAGTGTGTTATCGTGTGCTAGCGATAATTGCTTGTTGGGTCAGTGTTGTGTAAAGTATTGTGAAAGTTTATGTGTTTGTTTATTAGGAATTCAATGTTTCTTTACAGTATTCAGTCATATCATGACGTCCAGCTGATTACAGGTGGAGGAAGGCCCCTGAGGACCTCTGTACACTATTTCATGCACAGAGTGCACTCGGGTAGAACCAACGACCTACCGCAAGCCAGTTGGAAAGAAATATGAGCAAGCAGACTTCGGGCGAGTTCACATGGACCTCGGGATTGATCTAGGTAAACCCATATTCCATTTGAACAGCCTCAATTTCGACACTAGTGACGCAATTTTAACCTTTTGACCTCGACACTTCTAACCTTTGGTTAGGCTAGTGCTTCTAGAGTTCCAAAATTATTTGTTTGGAATTTAATGCCGCTTTAACAGTATTTCAGTCCTATCGCAACGTCCAGTTCATGACAGGGGTAGGAAGACCCCTTGGGACCTCTGTGCACTATTTCAGGCACAGAGTGTACCCGGGTAGAACCACCGACCTACCACAAGCCAGCTGGAAGGCTTCCTCGCTTGAAAAATCTGAAGTGCCCAGACCAGGAACCTGCAGCGGTGAGGGGCTGAGAGATTGCATCCAAAATAATGGCAGGGGGAAATTGCAAACATAAACTCGTTAATTTTACTTTCATTTGTCTGTTTTTGAACATGATATTGTGTTTTACAGACTTTTAACATATTCTTTATCTGTAAGAATATCTGCAAAGTTTAACTAATGTAACTATCCATATTTACGTCTGTTATATAAAATACTGACACAGTCAAAGTCTCAGTGAATGTGTTTGAAATATATTTTTTAGATTTTTTATCACCCTCAGATGGAAAAAGCCGTTCACATGGAGTACTTCTCTGCCCATATGTGTGAAATTTATTTTTAGAAATGTTATCATCTTTCAGAACTCTCTGACTTCCATGTGAACTCAGCCTTAGTGCAGGAGTAACTGCGTGGTGGGATTATAAACTCAACGATAGTTTTAGCTGTTGGAAATAGCTGTTTGCTGACAACATTTTGGAATTTTAACCCTAGTTGATTTCAATTTTACACAATCAACACATTTTAACCAATGTAAATATACTTTAAATGAGATTTTTATTATCAATTTAACAGAGTTTTATTATACTAACTTATTTTTATTTTGCATGTGCAAAAGTTTTACTGAGTTCAATTTTTACTGGTCATCCAGATTCTTAAAAAGTAAAATCATATAAATTGAAATCAGGTGTTTTTTCCCCAAATCAGTAAACTTTTACAGTAGTAAAATAAACCAGTAATACAGTATTATTCTGGCCGTCATTATGCACAACAGACAACGAAGAATGTTCCTATGAAAGAATTTAGAAAGTTTAATAAAACGGTCCCTACAAGGACTACAATTGTCAACTTAATTACCTAGGTTAAATGTGAGTACAACAGATACACACACATAAACATAGGTATTACCTGGAAGATATCGGCGTATCCAGCCAGTGATTCCACACCCTCCTGGATCCTTGCACCACCTGAGTCATTCAGACCAATGACAGGAGCTCCAACCAGCATGGCCTGATCCATTATCTAGAAGGTAAAAATGATTTTGAAAGACTTTATATATGGCATCACAGGACAGCTCAAAGAAACCAAATTTTGACCAAAATATAATCCATTGCTATTTTTTCTATAAGTCTACCAAAAGAAATTGCATCCAAACCAAAATATGTTTTTGCTCACAAGCTTACCATTTGAACAATGTTGATTGAGAACCTGTATATGATGAAACACACAAAATATCTTATCTCTAGCATGTATGGTTTCAGATATGAAGATGTTTTCAGTTTGTCCTATAGTAGTCAATGTAAAACTAGACCAGTCACTGAATGTGACAAATACCCTGCTACACTGCTTTGAAAGTGAACAAAAGTCTTTACTCTGTAACTATGTTACTTGACACTGACACATAATCCTTGCGCGAACAAACAAGAAATTTGCGTCTTGCACATTTTTTCCAGTTGATTCAGGAACAATAACTCCATAATCCTTGGGCAAACAATCATGAAATTTGCGTCTTGCACATCTACTGCTACTAATCAATATTTTTGCCAAGAATCAGGTTAATTGGACAGAAACTGAAGGAGAAGTGCATCGGACATGACTTTACAAGTTGATTCAAGGGCAATAACTCCTTAATTCTTACGTAGACAAACATAAAATTTGTGTCTTGCACATCAACTCTTCTATATAAATATTTATGCCAAGTGTCAGGTGAATCAGACTGAAAGTGAAGGAGGAGTTTGCCGGACAAGACTTTTCATGTTGATTCAGGGGCAATAACTCTGTAATTCTTGCGCAAACAAATGTGAAATTTACATCTTGCACATCTACTGACACTAATGAATAATTATGCCAGGTATCAAGTGAATCAGACTAAAGGTGAAAGAGGAGTTCACTGGCCAAATTCTTGCAGACAGACCACCTGACAAACAGGCTAATTCCAGTATACCACCATCAAACTTCGTATGCGGGGTATAATGAGAAACTTTTTTAACAAATTCGGTAAAAAAAAAAATATGATGTAACACATCATATCTATCAGATCTAGTCTGTAAGGGTTAAGAGGAGAACTCTTCTAAATATTTTGCGAAATAAGCCTTTGTAAACCCCACCCCACCCCTCTCGAGGGGCCAACTTTTATGGCAGTCATAGTTTGAACACAATTGGTAAAAGACCTGTATATGAAGTCACACACAAATTATCCTAGCTCTAGTTTGTATGGTTTTAGAGATTCACATTTCTTAAGTGAATGCTTAATAAGTGAAACTGCCCTCCTAGGGTGGGGGCCAAATATAACCCCTGGGTAATACCTAGAACAAACATGGTAAAAAAACTCCATATGATGATTTATACAAAATACCTTAGCTATGATTTCAGAGAAAAAGAGTTTGTAAGTTTTCACTTAAAATAGTAAAACTTAGAAATCCCTAGGGTTGGGTCAAATATGACCCCAGGGTCATCATTTGAACAAGCTTGGTAAAGGACCTCTATATGGTGGTTTATACAAAATATCTTAGCTATGATTTCAGAGAAAACAAGTTTTCAAGTTTTCACTGAAAAAGTAAAAATTAGAAATGCCTAGGGTTTGGCCAAATGTGACCCCAGGGTCACCATATGAACAAATTTGGTAAAGGACTTTTACATGAGGTCTCGTACACAATATCTTAGCTCTGTTCAGTATGGTTTCAGAGGAGAAGTTTTTTTTTTAATTTCCACCATAGAAGACTAGGTAAAAAAAGTTCTAAAGGAGAAAATCCAGTCAATGAGACAGGAGAAGAAGTCATTCAAAGAAAATGTTGATGGACTTATGGTTATCACAAAAAATCACCTTTGACCACTTTTTGGTCAGGTGGGCTAAAAACTGCCACAAACTTACTTTACAAATTTTCTTTGCATGTGCTCCAGACAAACTTCCACCAAATACAGTAAAGTCCTGAAAGAAATAAATACAAACATATATATCTTAAACACTTTCCTGTCATATTTCTGGAGAAAAGGAATCTTAAACTAACTCACCCTCAAATAAGTTTAAAGATTACGTGTTCTCAAAAATGAGGAGGTGTTCACGAAGCATTTGAGTGAAGTTTTGAAACTTGATTACATCAGTTATGCAACAAGTTATTCAATTTGTATTTAACTCTCCATAACTTCAAAATGGCTTTTACTGGGCAACAATTAGTGTACCCAGATTTTTCATGAAGACGCCAGTTTTGATAGTAATAATTTGTGACTGGCAGATTTTAATTAGGAAAGGTCAGATGTTTGTATAGAGGTTGATTACACTATAGCAAGCTGGTGATATTTTGCCGGTGTGTTCATGTGTTATAGGGAAATACAATGTCATGCTTAATTAAAGAGGTGAGACTTCATCTTATTTTATCTGATATCGAGTTGTAAAAGTCATTTTAAAGTTATGTGCATATGAATTTGATAAGACTCCCTTCGGTCGTCTGAATATAAACTCTTGCCCATACTTGGCACCAATGGGAATTATTTGTTGGAGGAAAGTATTTGGGCAAAAAGGCATATATTTAGAAGGGTGACCACCACCTAACCCTCATACACACCAGGAATTATTGCATTAGTTTATTAAAACTATTGCAATTTATTAAACACTTTAGAGTTCTTTTTTTACCTAGTTAAAACTAGTACTTGGTGTCAAATGAAGGTTGGGAGAAAGGCCCCCTATGGGGCTTGGACCGGCAACCTCCTGAGTGCAAGACAAACACCATATCCACTATACCACTTAGATGCATTGGTTTGATGTGACTGCATGTTTTCTTGATAAATTAATGCTTACATTTGAGTAAATTCTTAAATATTTACACTTATGTCATTATTTTAGCTGACAAACAGGTCCACTATACCAGTATGAACTATAACTGCATCTGAACTCTTATAGTAACTCAACTATGAAACACTTAATTGCCAAGTACATATCTCAATCAATACTAACTTAAACAAGGAGCTTACAGACTGTTGAACTTCTGACCATGTAAAACTGCATGCAATATAATGTGGAATTTAGGTAGCCAAGACCATGGTCAAATGAGATTAAGATTGAAGAGTACTGAATCATAATCAATGGAGTTACAGAACTCACCTGTAATTCACTTTAAATTTCACTTTTTTCTATTTTAGCCATTTCATAAGATGTAAAACAAAAGCTATGAATTAGTAGTAATATAGTTGTTTTTTCGCCCTACATTCAATGAAACTACAAGTATGCAATCATCAAATTGACAAATTGTAAAACAGCTTATGGGGAGTGGTCTTACCTGACTGAAAACAAAACACAATCGGCCATTAATGGTTCCACGTCCAGTAACAACACTGTCACCCGGAAACTGTAAAATAAAAATATCATTAAAGTTAACATTTAAACTTAACAAAAATTGTTCATTTCAAATTGCAATAACATTTTTCTATTCATTGGACTAATACTGGCATGAAACTTAATATGTAAAGGCACTTATATGAGTTGTTTATTCCTGCATGTGTTTGGGGTATTCAGAGTTTTGGTCTTATAACTAAAATGTCATGAGTTTGATTTTCAGTAGTACCCCTTTAGGATGTGTCTTTTAGTAAGAGATTATCTGTTTCTCTTATTATTGGCTAGTAAGAAAATATAAAAAGTTCATGTAATTCAAATTTTTAAATAAAATTCGTCAAAACTGTTTCAAAATAAATAAGTTTAAATCATGTATCTTGATTTTTTTCTGCAAAATGTTTTAATAAACCTGATACCATAATAGACAATTGTATGCACACATAAACGTTTTCAA
Source organism: Nuttallia obscurata (assembly GCA_032358795.1). NCBI lineage: Eukaryota > Metazoa > Mollusca > Bivalvia > Cardiida > Psammobiidae > Nuttallia > Nuttallia obscurata. The sequence continues at coordinate 7,926 of JAULCC010620115.1, forward strand.
CTTAAAATATCAAGTTCAAATACAGATGACAATTTAAGCCTTTCAAGTGAGGAAGCCTTCCAGTTGGCTTGCGGTAGGTCGGTGGTTCTACCCGTGTGCACTCTGTGCCTGAAATAGTGTACAGATGTCCCCCGGGGTCTTACTCCACCTGTAATGAGCTGGACGTTGCGATATGACTGAAATACTGTTAAAGCTACGTTAAATTCCAAAACAAACAAAAAAAAAAGAAAAACAATTTAAGCCTAATTAAGTATGATTACATTTCACACAAAATTTTATCTGCTAATGAAAAATTCTAAACACTGATTACCATACTAAAAGCTGATTTTGTGTCTGCCATATATGCTAGTATTATTTTAACCATTCTTTTAAAAATTGTTTGAGCTTAACTGATTTGATATCAAGGTTCCACAACATCAGCTTTGAAGTAGACTCTAGCATTGTACAATTTCAGCATGAAAAAGCATATAACAATGCTTCTAGAAAAAAATAAAATTTTCTTTTATGTATTTAGTTTAAACTTATTTGTTTTAGCTCGATTATGTTGAAAGCCTATGGCTTGTAGAAACACTTTCGAGTCCGTTTCCTGGGGAGAAGCAGTACTTGGTGTCAACAAATGAAGGTCAGGAGAAAGGCCCCCTTCGGGACTTGAACTCGCAACCTCCTGAACGCAAGGCGGACACCATATCCACTACGCCACATGTATTTAACCCTTTTGTCATCATAGATGATTTGGTGATATTTTTGCAGACAGTCTGAATCCAGATGAAACGCAAGTAACTCAGCGTCTCATCAGGATCCAGTCTGTTTGACATCCTGATTCTGTTTTTAAATACAATTTCAAGAAATAACCACTTTTAACATTGAGACAGACGACAATATATGCTGACGAAAATTATTTTGAGTTGAAAGGTGTAAATTCATTGTTAAAGGCCCCCTCTTCAGAAAAACACTTTCTTCAACAACATAAGCAATTTTTACCTCAGTTACTTGAAGCAACAACTTCTCTACAAAGCCACAGTTTATGTTTCTTGAAAAAAGGTCCTGTGCCTCTTCGAAAAATCAAACAACCTAATTTCACCAAACAAATTGGTATAGATTTAGGTGGGCCAATATCATCAGTCAGGTTTAAATGAAATATCTATACTTTAAAATGGCATGGGGCTTTTAAAAGGTGTTGCAGGAAGAGGTTTAACTGTATATATAATATACTCCATAAGAAATCTAACCTTTTCATTTTGCATTCCAAAGTCAATGCAGTTATGTTCCAGGAAAGCATCATATTCCACAAAACTGCCAGGATCCAGCATCAAATTAACACGCTCTCTTGCTGTCAGCTTTCCCTGAAAAAAAAACCACATAATTTTAATGTCTAGTGATAATACTAATAAAGTAATTACCCATGTTTTCTTGCATGTATTCTTGGTGTGACTTCTGATAGGGCTCAGGTTGTTGTTGATTTGTTCATGACTGACTGATAATATTCTTCCATTTTTGAAGAGAAAATTCAGAACTTTCAATCAAAATTCTCATGCAGCATACAATTTTACAAATTATGCTGCATTGGGTGACAGAGCTCCAGATAACAATGTGTACTGTTTGTCTAAGTCTCTTATTTCTCCACCAAATTGCCACGAGACAATTCTAACAAGAATTTACAAGATAGGGTCTGGTGAAAAAAACAAAGATAGTATTTACCATAGATTTCCAAAATATGTCTGTTATCTGGAGCCCTGGGTAATGTCTAAAATGGATACTTTTATCAAACACAGTGACATGTTACCATTGTTTTTGTTGTGCTGTACTGATTTATTGCAATTCAATATTTCATATGGTATAAACAACATGTTTCTTTAGTTCTAATATGAACTTTCACAGGTGAATGAAAACTTTTTCTCCTGAATGGTAGTTGTTGCTAGAGTGTGGTTTGGATATAAGACCTTTATACCATAAGTAGAGAAAAAAATTTGAAAAAAGAAAACAAGAGAACCATGATGGTCCTGTAATTGCTCAACTGTAAACCTCTCTTCATGCAAAATAAGTAACCCCAAGGGTCTGTGTAGAATGAGACAAACACAACATATATATGATGTAACATGCACAATATCTGAGCTCTAGCATGTATGGTTTTAGAGCAAATATTCATTTAGTTTTCACTACATAAGACTATGTAAAATAAGATCCCTACCCAAACACACATACACTAAATCCGAGCCTTATTTGACCCTAGGGTCACCATTTGAACTAAGTAAAGGACTACTACAGCAAGACAAGAGGGTCATGCTGGCCCTAGAGGCGCTCACCTGAACATGATAGCCTTAACCCCTGGAAGCCATGTTTTATTCACTGATCAAAATAATTTGAACAGTCCTTTT
>JAULCC010620126.1:0-10299 GCA_032358795.1 Nuttallia obscurata
TCTATATATAACATATTAAATCCAAATAAATAATCTCTCGAAAACAAAGCACCTCTCCACTACCGGAACCGGAAACACTTCTTCGTTATTCAGATGATATGGTTTTTTGTTTCCAACCACTTTCTAAACCCGTCCAGCGCGGGACCTGCATAGTTATTACAGTTGCAAGCAGTTTGGATCTAGATCAACCGCGGCAAAACGCGGCATCTGATCTGAGAACCAAGCTGCTTCCAAATTAATTAAAAATTATTCACAGAACAGGCGATTTTAGAAAATTGGCAGACGAAAACTTTTCCAGCAGACGACAATTCATTTCTAAAAGGGTTAAGAGGAAAATAACAGCTACTTGCGGAGATGCTGGTTAGCACCGGTAAGCAACCGAGAAACACGGATTGTGGCTTACAAAATAGCCTCATATTAATGAAAGGGCAGCAGGTCAAATCGTACTTAAGCCAAATCGTACTCAAGTCAAACCGTACTCATTGTCAAATGTGAATTGGCCAAATCGCAATGAATGAAGGGTAAACAAATAATGGCAACTGCTCATGCATAAAGCAGTTTACAAAAGTAGTATATTGGATGGTCGACGCCCTCATCCAGTTATAAAAGATATAAAACAAGTCAGCTCGGATTCAATTATTCAGTACCTTTAATGTGGAGATGTCTGGGTGATGTAGACCATTTACTTACAAAAACATTACAGTTTATTTTAAGCAAATTTTGATTGTTTGTAAGACAGGCTATCTGACTATGATAGTTTGCCACGATGTTGAAAATTGTTTCATCCAGTGTGGCCCCTGTATCAAAAACGTGATAGTCTTGTCAATCAAACTTATCACTCCTATCATCACGTCGTTCTTGTACAAAAGAGAGCATTGACAATTCCCGTAGATTTATCTAACGCTAAAATGGTACCACGGCTTTTAATTTACCCGAGCGATTTTCCTATACAAAATTAATGGCGCGTGATGCGGTATTTCGATGCGTATTTCTGATTTCTCGGATGTATGTATGTTTTCTCTCGGGGTATCATTACTCGGCCAAGAGCTGATGAGATCAGGGGGACCTAATAGGTTCAAAAACATAAGATAGAATCTAAGAAGAGACCAACGAATAAAGCCCGCAGACATGTAAAGTCATAAAGGTAAAATTTATTCCCCATTTAATGACCATCTACCCACATAAACATCACATTTTTAGAATAAAACTTTTTTTATTTGAAAAAGGACCACCAGCTATGGTAACAAAGTTAGCTAGTTATATTATACCTTAGCAACCTAACATATACGTCTGTACGTGTATAACACACGACGTTGTACTGCTTTGACAACAGAGAGAAGATTAAGCTTGATGGGGCTTTCATGGCCCACTGGTTAAAATCACCTGGCCCTTCACTGCTGTGGTGTGGGTTGTTGATTCGAATTCCGACTTGTACCACACAATCTTTCATGTGGGTAAGTTATCCAGCTAGCTTGCAGTAGGTTTGTGGTTCTACCCTGAAACGCCATGAAAAGATTGAAATATCGTCATATAACCTGATTTGTGTCGATGTGACTTAAAACCCAAATAAACGAACAGTTGAGATTTGCCGACGCACTTTTTTTAGACATGAGAAACCATGTCCTGTCTTACGAAACTCCGTAAAGATATAGAAAGTTTTAAGACAACAACAATATAAAGATGATGGAGATGAATGAGGCTACTGAATAAGAATACTGTTGGAAAATTGGAAATAACGTGACAATAAACAACAGCAAATAGGCTTACTATTCAGTGAGGAACCCTAGCACAAAGAAATAGGACTATGCAACAACTGTGACAGACAAGGCAGGAAAATGCGTCACAGACGATCACTTCATTCTGTACAGATGGACTTAGTACTAGTTCAGATCTATAGAATCACATATAAATTGGAGATCCAGATCAGTGGATCCTCTCCCAATCCTAAGAGAACAAGTGAAGATGGCGTTCAAGTCTCTTAACCCTTGGTCTGCTTAGCGCGACCGTGATAGAATTTGCAAACAGCTTGGATCCAGATAAGACGCCGAATAACCTGGTTTCTAATCTGGTTCCAAGCTTTTTGACACTCTGCTTATTGTTTCTCCAAATATTGGGCGAATCTGATGAATTTTAAAATCCAAGCAGACGACAGTTTAAGCAGACGACAGTTTTTTCAGCAGGCTAAGGGTTAAGAAAGGAGAGTCACCTACCGTGATAGCTTACCAACAGAGCTGGTGCAGGTCTGAAGTTATTGCACCATAAATGCGCTGACAACAGTTCGCAACAAAATATGGCAGACAGGCGTTTAGCCTACAACATAGACACAGTCTCTGTTCGCAACCATTTCATAGAATGGTAACATACAACATTGCCATAAATATAGGACATCAGCTAAAGGCGACTCGGTGATAGGGCCAAAAAACAGAGTTTGTTTCCGGTCTCCCTACCTACCCTCTTTTTTCAACCCCGACCCGAAACATTTTATGGGGAAAAACGTCCCCCCTGTTCGTTTGTTTGAAATTTTTTACAAGATGCAGGATATGAAATATGCAATATTAATCTATTTCTATTATAAAAGATACAAGTCATATTTTAGTTCAGTGGTTAACCCTTTAATGGTGCAGCAATTGAAACAAAGAAGAAAAAAACAACAAGATTCCTACATACCTACCTTCTTTTTTATTTGTCAGGAGACCGGAAACAGAACTAACTTTTTTGGCCTAGTTTTTCAAACAGTTTGAATTCAGATGAAACGCCGAGTAACTCGGCGTCTCATCATAATCGAAACTGTTTGACATCCTAATTATTTTTTTAAACAGAAATTTAAGAAACATCCACTCTGAACATTGAGACAGACGACAATATATGCAGACGAAAATTTTTTGGCGCAAAAAGGGCTAATAAACCATCCCCAGTAAAGTCATACGACGAACAGTCATGTTTATAAGACTGAAACCACACGCCGTAAAGCTTATTGGTGAGGAACATTTCTATGACCATTGCATCTTTTAATTCTTAGCAACCTTGACACATGACAGAACAGGTTAGGATGAAAAACTCCAATATTTTACTACATGCGTATCACATTTTCTTAAATACTTTATTCTTAATCAGTCATTGCATATCTTTAACAGCTAGAAAACAATCATCCGATTCATAAGAAAGTACTCATGCTTTCATTCGAACTTGAGACTTTGAATCATTGAATAAGACAACATGAACACATTTTTATCGTGACACTGCTTCTGTTAGCATGCTAAAATAAATAGTAATACTTCTGTCGATATAAAACAAACACTCTTACATAATTGGCTGATTTATAAAGTCATTCTCAAATATTTCAATGTCAGACCATTGCACATTTTGAAACAATGAAATTTATCATCGAAATAATAAAGTACGGACCTGTTTATCTTGTAAAGGAAGGCATGTTGTTGAAAGAACTTTGGCTGCCAGTTTTTACAAGAACGTTTGTCACACTCCTCTTTTGCACAAATCTATGTGTTTATTAATTGTGAAAAATCATACCTCCATTAAATTGAAAAGATATGTAAGTTCTTTGCATACACTCATGCATTTCTTCCGAGAATAAAATGTTTAGCTAATTATGTTCACGTGGAATCAGGGTTTGGTATTTGTGTATTGAAATAGACCAGTTTGACGAAATATCCTTTCCTTTAGTTTAAGAGATTTACGAGCCTTAGATCATCAAACTTAAACATTTACCTTTTACTTTAAAGATTGAAAAGATTTAGATCTTGAAATTTACTATGTTAAAGTTATATGTCATCCATATGCCTTCGAACGAGGCAAAGCCAACTTCAAAGGACAAACCGAAATGGCAAAACAATGGTGAACGCCCTGTGTTGCTCTCTAAAGAGAATTACGTATATACGTAAGTATGGAGTGGAAAGAAGATTACGTGTTATATTGTCTAAATGCGATGTCCCTCAGTTTCGTACTTAAGACTAATAAGAATACCAATCAAAGAAGAAAGCAATTACAGAAAGCAAGTCAAATAATGTGACGGGCAGGTTTGACATGGCACTCCGTGAATATTCCGGGGATTTCCCTTGTGTTTTTATAACGGTCTCTGAACAAATCGCGCATAAATAGAAACGATGTTTGCCGCACATTAATCGAGTGTCCTGTCAAAACTGCACGGTTTGCGTTCTCACATGTTTGTGGGTAAGAAAATCAAAGTATGAGCGCGGTATATTTACGATTTGCAAAGAACGTATGTAATGCTTTTATTTGTTGAACACAACCTGAGTCCAAAAGTCCGTGTTAAAATGTTTTACTTGCACGTGACCTCACAAAACCAAGATAGACCCCCAGCAATCAGTTGAAGACAACATGTATACATACGCATATTGTGGTTGCATATCGAAGTACAATGGTTAATGTTGGGTATTTTCGTTTGATTTCCAAGGTTGGATAGCTGTAGTTGCCGTAGACTGTTCGATCTGAATGCAGTATATCTCAAGTTACTTTGATAATCAATGCTTTATGGCGTTGTTATGTAACTGTTATAAATAATTACGCACATTTCATGAAGTATACGTACAGTTTCTAAACAGCGAGATACATCGTGCCAGGGTTTCAAAAACACAAGATATACCTTTAAATGAAATTCATATATCAATATAAGCTTTGAAAGATATCTGCACTTATCTTAGAAATTCTATTAAATCTTCGAATTTGACATCAGCATTTGTTCTTGAAGATAACATGCAGATTATTTCATCAATACATTGTTGCAAGTATACAATTTAATTAGGTAGATTTACATGAGGGTGTGTGGGTGGAGGGGGAGGGGGAAGGGGGAGGGGGGTTCAGGAGGGGATCTCGGTGGTTGCACGAACTAGCAGCTCAGGGTCACTTGGTTTCGGTTTGATTGTTTATTTATTAACGTCTTTTATACTCTATAGGGCTAATGGACGTCATAAGAAGAGGGAAACGGACACAGAGTACTCTTTTGTAGAAATCTATGGTTCTTTTACGTGCCCAGTGTAAAGCACTGATACACGGGGGACTGAAACCCGGCCGGTCACTTTATCCTGACACCTACAAACCAGTCGTAATACTTATCCCCAATTTACGAGTATGAGCGCCGAGGAGGGGAACCCATTACTAAAACGTTTAAAGTCTTTGATTTGACTCGACCGGGGATTGAGCTGAAGCTTTAATATTTGCCAGTCGCATGTATCTTAAGCAACTTTTATTATAAAACATGGATTTATAGAAGTTACTCATAGCTTGTTTCCTAATCCTAAGATTTATTTCCGGCTACTTTTAAATACAACTGAATACATATGTTTAAACCAAACGTTAAAACATCGAACAAAACTTGATTTAGGAATAAACAGGTCTAACGGGTACCAGTCTAGCCCATCAGTTCTTTTACCCCTTTAATGATTTTGATTGTTTGCATTTCAGAACAAGTTTAAGAAAACTATATATGTAATTTTTAAATAAGTATATCCCGTTAAGAAGTATACTTTTAAACTAAACACATTTTCCCCTTTCTCGTGTTTCAAACAGAAAGAAACAACAGACGTTGAGTAAATAAAAAAAACTTAGGTGAATTATTACAAGAGTGTACCTCGACATCTATAAATAACAAATAAATGAAACTTTTCAAGCATTCTGTCATTCAAAATTCAACTAGTAATATATAAAATCTATTAATCAGAACATTTACGCGAAAGTTCTATACTTTGTTTTCATTTTTTCTTTCAGACGAGAAATAGTGGATCTTAAATAATTATGTATATATACTATATAGTTTCTGTGACTGGAGTATTTTGAAGGTAAGTTAGTCACCTCCTATAGGGTTCGGTCGATCATTATACTATGCCCTTAAACAACCATTGGAACTTTTTCGTACTCCATTCAATAAAGTGCGACTAAAATCAAAGTAAAACCTTTCTTATATTGTCTTCATGTGCAATCAGATTAATAACATTTCATTTTCAAATTAATTTTCTTGTGCAATTCAATCGTTTCCGCGCAGTAGACGCTTGTTACATATATTACTACGCGCCTTACCATTAGGCTGGGCCTAAATCACGTACTGCATCGTACACAACCGTCGAAATTTTACAGAAGCCCGGAGAGTTCGCGCTAGCTCAATCTGCACATTTGTCGTTTTGCTTCAGTTCTCTCATGAGTGTTTTGATTTAAGTCCGGGAGAGGTTTTCAGTCAACTTCAACTGGGGTCCCTACGTCAGGGCAACAGTGTGACATTAGAACATTTAATATGCACCGCTGTCTGCCGGGTCTTGTCACTTTCACGCCCTTTGATCTGATTGGGGGAAGGTGTAACCGAGTATTTTATCCGAATTTCCACACATTCATCGTCGATTTCTCGCCAGCCATCCATCGCACGCCATTGTACTTATTCGAACGTGAGATAAATACTGCCAACGTGTTATACGAGAGTGCCAAAGTAACGGAGTTTGTGTGCCGACTTGTTAATGTAATCACTTACGTCCTAAAACGTGCCTAATAAACACGGCTGTGCCATGGTAATGTGTAATATTTGACCTTATCTAGAATCAGCTCTGTCTGGAAGAAAAGCAAACAGTCGCAGTTTTGTGGTGACGAGAGACATTAAATTGATTATTAGTTTCTAAAGGATTGGCAAAAAACAAAACTACAATACAATGTCAATATATGCCAACAACAATTAAAGACAAAAAGTGTCAACAACATGCCAGGACGACTTCCATTAGCGTGAACAAAAAAAAAACAACTCACACAAATATCACAAGTAAAAAGATAAAACAGATTAATGATTTACATTTAACAAATTCCTCATTTTTCAAATAAAAACAACTCTTACACAAATATGAGTAAAACCACGACACCAAGAACAGACTAACAAACACAATTGTAAGTATTTTGATAAAAGCTGCAAAAAGCTTATAAATAAGCTTGGTTACTTATACGTCAAATTCAAAACTCACCATATGCTTAGACTACCATTAAGGTCGGGAAATTGAAATGTCCTGTCGTATCAAAGTCTTATTGCAATTACAATTTCTAGATTAATATTTTATACTGCAACATTGTTTCAAGCAAACGAATTGTCTCAAGGAAATTGTTTCTTGTCTTTTTTTAAATTAAAGCACGAAATCAAATGTGCATCTAGTGTAAATAAAACAAAAGTTATAGCTTTACATGCTTATTAGAAACACGCTATATTTCGGATAGATAAGGCTACGAAAAAAAGCGTTGAGGGTTGAATGGCTCAATGGCAATTCTAACTTGAACTATAACATTGTAAGTTTAGGTAGATAATACGTGTAATGCTTACGCAAAAACGAGATAGCTCTGACAATGCCAGACAATCCGTATCAAGTTTACAAGCATAAGAGTGCAGTGGTGAAATAAATGTTGCAGTCCGACTTGCGCCGAGAAGGATGCGGGTTCGAGCCAAGAAGGTGGCATTTCTTCCAACCTACATAAGACATCAAACACAGGGACTACTCAGGAAACGGAATCGAAAATGTTTCTATAAGCCAAAGACTTTCAATGCAATCAAGCTTAGATAAATTGATCTAGACTAAAGGGTACAAAGGGAAATAAAGCAACTAAAGGCACGTAACAGCTACTTATGAAATATCGAGTTCTAACATTGTAAGGAATAGAGAAAATAACTGATGTTATACAGAAATAAGACGAAGTTGTCTTTGGCAATATATGCTATGTAATTATTAAACGTATGACCTTCGTGGTTCAATGGTTGGACTTTCTAAACCTTAACTCACTTGGCCCTTTACCACTGTAAGGTTGACGGTTCGAATCCGACCGAGGTCTTATGATTCTCCATGTGATGGATCTATCCAGTTTGTACCGGTATAGGCTAGATCGGTGGCTGTACCTACTCTGGAACACCTGGGGCTTTTTCTTCATCATGTGAAAGCTGGAAAAGTCACCATATGACTTGAAATGGGTCGACGAGATATTAAATCTTACAAAAATTATTATACTCGAATGTTTTCTGTTCACATGCTTTTCTTTATATTGTGTCAAGTCACAGTTGCATGTATCCCTTTAGATCGTCCCCAATGCCCTCATGAATGTTGTCAACAAATATTTCACATTAATACATCGTTAATGATTGACTGAAACAGTTTCACAGTTATCACATATGCGATGTTAACAATACATGTGTTGATGGATTAACCGATATGTTTTGTCCTGTTCTGTTCTTAAACATGTCATTTTGAATTAACGCAAATGATTGGATACAAAATAGTGTTTTCTTTGATTTGCGGTTTACCGTTGTTTATGAAATGTTCACCTTAATCCTTTACAGAACACAAATCAACAAGGCGTGACGTCATCAGATGCAACAGACTACAAACATAAAGTGTTAAAGTTGCCATAAACTAGACAGCTGCGGTGTCGTGTCAAAACGTGCGTATATATTTTCTTACCACTCCCCCCTTGATTTCGCAATCACGGCAAAATTTACGGTGTATTTCGGGGGATTTTATTGTCTCACGTTTTCCGGCTGCAAGTCTGGTGCCTTTGTGAAAACAGCTCACCAATAAACATTGCCTTTCTGCGTTTACTGGAAAAAATACACATCAATCGTCCGCCTCTCCAAAGGGCCCTTATTGTTAATTCAACACGAAGTTATCGCACGTATGATCAAAAGATTGTCTTCGCGAAAACATAAACTATGAGGTGGATGGCGATCTGGTCTTTCTCAGATATGGAATTAAATTCTGCCTGACAGATCAGGCTTCTGCTTTCTTTGAATCTGTTTTATGCTGGTGAGTGAATGTAAATTTTATAAACCGTCGTGTTTTATGGAGCAGTGTAGATGTAAATTATTCCCCCTCCTCTCCGGAGAGTATTCCCTTAGTGCGCATGCCCAGACTGACTGGCTGCTATCTTTTCGTATCCGTTGAAATATGTTTACGCTATATGTAAAGCACGTGTTTACTTAAGCTATTTTTATTAAGCGGTTTCGTTTGAATTCAAAGAAAATTTGAAAATTATGGAGAGTTACGCCAGAGCGTTGTGAGACTGAAGAATTTAAGCTTAGACCTCACAGAAAGATCGACCGCAGTAAAAGTTCAGTTGAAGAAAAGACTTGTTTATATTTCACTTCGTTATGTTTCGGGATTACATGGTTGAATTTTCGAATGCCAATAACATTATTCAATCAGAAACCATGGTTTACAAAACGTTTATTTGCCCACTTGTTTTCTTTATCAAATTTCGTTTAAACTTATTTATTTTAGCCCAGTTGTGTTGAACGCCTGTAAATTGTACAAACATTTTAAAAGTCTGTTTCACGGGTAGAACCAGTACTTGGAGTCAACTGAAGATCACGAGAAAGCGCCCCTTCGGGGTTCGAGCTTTCAACCTCATGACCGCAAGGAGGTCACCATATTCATCATGTGTAATAAAAAGGGCGCAGTGGCGTAGTGGATATGGTGTCCGCCTTGCGTTCAGGAGGTTGCGGGTTCGAGCCCCGAAGGGGGCCTTTCCCCTGACCTTCATTTGTTGACACCAAGTACTGGTTCTACCCAGGAAACGGGCTCGAAAGTGTTTCTACAAGCCATAGGCTTTCAACATAATCGAGCTGAAACAAATTAGTTTAAACTAAACTAAACAAAAACTAAACTTACTTTGTTTTCTTGATCGTTTGTTTTCTTTTCAGTTGTTGTCATAAAATTTTCACCAAATCATGTTGTATAACTTGGCAATAAAACAAGTTTAAACCAAGTTTCTTTATGGTTTGTGTTTAATACATAGAGGATATTACAACATCCTGTCCTTTTCAATATTATATTTACATATTACACGAGCCTTGACGAGTGTCATATGGTTTTAGCCAACGAGTTTCATAATTACATATGATATTGAATAAACACGAATGTAATATCTTATTTATCACATAGTGAGAATTTTAAGAACATTGTACAACTATACACGGTAGACAAAACGTCACCCGTGTATATTTTTGCCGTTTAAAGCGGGAATAAGAACGCGACGTCATAAAACGCCCAGTAGACAATGACGTCATATGCAACGTCATAAGATGGTACCTATTTAGACTATTGAACGTGGTTATCAATCGGTTTCAAGTTGTATTCTCACACGAAAAAGAAAGTGTGCAATCGGTACTCACACAAAAAAGCAAGTGTGCATTTGGGCCCAGTGGCGTTGTGGATATGGTGTCCGCCTTGCGTTCAGGAGGTTGCGGGTTCGAACCCCGAAGGGGGCCTTTCTCCTGACCTTCATTTGTTGAAACCAAGTACTGGTTCTACCCAG
>JAULCC010620148.1:0-10298 GCA_032358795.1 Nuttallia obscurata
TGGGGAGCTAGGCTGTTAGCTCGGCTGGTCAAGTTGCCCAACCCTTTGTTTAGCTTTGCACTGGTATATAATGGAAGATTTCCATTGTCTCGGGGAGATTGGGACATTTTGGACTTTTAGGAGTTAGACTTTTGGGATACTAGAATTTTGACTCCTGTGAAAAATGCACTGGGATTTTAATCAGTATAAATTTAATAAACGAGTAAGAATCTCTAAGAAGGAGGGAAGTTAACAACAGTGTGAATGTTATTTAAACATGTTTAACAAATGACTAGATAAGATTTTAGGATATATTAGACATTAAAGTGTGAACTAGACACGTTAGTTTGTGACTTAAGTGAAACCCCTCCAACTTAGAGAAAACGGAATAAAGGGATCCTACATATTGTAACACTGATGGTAGAGAAGTGGGAAATCCCCAAATTTAACTTAACAGTATATAGTGAAAACTTTAAAAAAATCATCTTCTCTAAAACTAATGGCCAGATTTGAAAATGAATTGGAATAAATGTTTCTAAGGTGACCCTCTACAAAGATTGTTCAAATTATTTTGATTAGTGAAAAAACATGGCCGCCAGGAAGTGGAGTCAGTTTTCCTTATATGTATATGGTGAAAAAATAAAAAAATCTTTTTCTTCAAGACATGCTGATAGATTTGAAATTAATTTTGCATAAGTGTTCCTTGGATGACCCTATAAAAAGATTGTTCAATTTATTTAATCAGTAAAAAAACATGGCCGTTAGGGGGCGGAGTCAGTTTTCCTTGTATGTATAAAGTGAAAACTTTAAAAATTTTCTTGTCCAAAAGTAAATGCCAGATTTGAAAATAATATGGCACAAATGTTCCTTGTGTGACCCTTTACAAAGATTGTTCAAATTATTTTGATCAGTAAAAAAACATGGCCGCCAGGGGTTAAGGCTATAATGTTCAGGTGAGCGGCTTTAGGGCCATTATGGCCCTCTTGTTTTAATTTTCTGACAAAGTGCAAGAGGGCGACAAAGTTGTTCAGTAATTTACATGTTCTACTGAACACCCATCTAGTTAAATGTAATGCACCGATTGATGTTGTACTGAAATTGATGAGACGCAAAATTCATATTTAGAAATGAGATCGTTGCAGAGGCCTGTGACTAAAAAATTAGATAGATGCTGCTATAGGGTCTCAACATAGTTGTCAAGGAAGGACAAAGCAAAGTACATGTGAAGTCCTGTATAGTGACAGATCTTTATATAAAGTTTATATAAACGTTTCTGATGACTGAGGCAAACATGTTTATACATCTGAACTGCTTGTACTGACTTATATAAGCACTTTACATAAACTAGTTTCTGAGCTGACCTAAGCACAACATGCTTATATAAGATATTATGACTAATTTGCGACCAGTGTCTGGCCATTGTCTGATGTCAAACTTTTTCTCCAAAAAACATCTCCTCCTAAAGGACTATGCCACTTCTGTTAGAATATTGACAGAGATTTAGCTTTGGTGGTCCCCTTTCAAAGTTGTTCAAATAATTAGATTCAATTTGGCGGCAATGGAAAGGTAAAACTATAACAGTCATCATGTCAGAAATCATATAGCATAGAGCTCGGTGTTTTCGTATGTAGCATATTCTAGTGATCTCATACCAAGATTTTAAAAAAAATTGAAATTGGGTTCCAAATTGAGGGACAATTTTCTTGTCAAAAACTGTTTGTCATATTGCTTAGATAGTTGGTTTGTAGCCTTGTCTTTTGGACTTCTACAGAGATTGTACAACTGATATTGCAAGGGTCAAAATTGACCCCGCCCAAGGGGATCACTTGTTTTACATAGGCTTATAGAGATATCAAATTAAAAAAATATTCTTGTAAGAAACTGTCAGGCCTAAAGCTTAGATACTAAATGTAGTGCATTTTCTAGTTGACCTCTTTTGAGCTTCTCTAGATGATATAAAGCTTGTGTTAAAATAAATCCCACCCCAAGGGCCAGTTTAAATGGCTGGGGTTACATCTGACCCCAATCCAAAAAACAAAAGACAAGTAGCCCCATGTGGGCCTGGGGCGTGCTAATGTAGCACAAGAATTTGGACAACTGTTTAACCCTTGCATGATCATAAGAGGCGACTAATATGGTTTTAATGTAAACTGAAGTTTCTGTATTTCTGATTCTCCAGCAGGTATTAAGTTGTTGGATCCATACCCCATATTTTTATCTCGATGTTAATGAGATGTGGATCCAACAAGTTTTTTTCCTGAACGGCGCCATAAAACCTGTACAGTGTTGCAGTGCCGTAAAACCCAATCAATCAATCAATCCCAATCCAGGGGTCACTGGCTGATATAGTGAAAACATTAAAAAAATATCTTGTTTTCAGAAACTGTTAGGCAAATAGCGCTTAGATATTTAGTGTATAGCATTGTCTTATGGACCTCTTGTTTGTTTTGTTTGTTATAGCATATAACTTATAGATTGGCATTTTTTGGCAATTTTGCACCTTTAGACCTAGCTATTAGAGATCTAGGTACTAGCATATTGTTAATTGATTGGCGTTTTTTGGCAATTCTACACCATTAGACCTAGCTACTAGAGACCTAGGTACTGGCATATAATTTATGGATTGGCGTTTTTTTTTCTCCAATTTACACCTCTAAGCCTACCTACTAGCCCCTTTTGTACAATACTATAGTATTTTAATCGATTGAACCAAGAATGTAAAATAATTGAACTATGAAAGATTAACACTATATAAAATTACAAGGATGTCACTTGAATATCATATTTAATGACATCGCAAAATATGTGGAAGTTAAGATCTTCAGATATAAAGCAAAACTCGCTAGAAAAAGGTGTGAAAATGTTTGCTAGGTTTCATTTGAAATGCATTACGGATGAAAAATTTGCGATGAGAAGTAGCTGTTCACAATTTATGAGAATGAAGCATTAATTATCTGCCTTTGGTTAAACAAAATTTATCAACATTCAAGACACATGTACAATGGGTAGCACTAGTACCTTGGAAATAAATGAGACGTTGAATTAATATTCTGTCAAATTAGCTTATTTATAAACTATCAAAGGTAATTATCTATGATTTGTAATCAAAATATAGTTGGCAAAATCCCTTGTGAAAGAAGTTAACAGAATGGAGTTTTACGTTCTCAGCACTGTAATATGTTGAAACATAAGAGGGCTGTTCCAAAAAACAGCGTGGCAAATTTTGTTTCACCAACTTAAAGATGTTCGATATTGCTTAAACTCGCACCATATCATAATCATTTATTTACCATATATGTATGTCTTAATTTCAGAGCATGTGTGCGTTTTATACATAACGGTAGCACTTGATGACGCGAGGGCACCCGTTATCTGAACCCTTTTCACTTATATTAATAAAATATGATAAAACTTGACGCGAGAACATATTGATTCGGACTCATTTTAAAATCAACTAGACCTTTCATTGTTTAGTTATATACACCCCACAACTTATTTGACTAAGGAAGGCATTCATTAGTTATTATTATTTACCGGCCGGTTAGCTCAAGTGGAAGAACGTCCGCTTTCGGAACGGGAGGCCGTTGGTTCGATCCCCGGCCAGGTCATACCAAAGACTTTAAAATGGCAGTAATGGCTTCCCTCCTTGACGCTCAGAATTTAGAGTTAGCATTACGACAGTTTGTCGGTGTCAGGATAAATTGACCGGCCGGGGTTCAGCCCCCACATGTATCAGTGATATACACTCGGCACGTTAAATAACCGTAGTTCTCTGAAGAAGAGTTCTGCGTTTCCGCTTCCCTCTCTCTGGGACGTCAATTAGCCCTAGCTACCAGAAAATGACGTAAATCATACAAACAAACATCATTAGTTTTCAAGTTATGTTCCTGGTGAAAAGGAAAGTAACTAGGGGCAATAAGTCTAGGTAAAGGGCGCAGTGGCGTAGGGGATATGGTGTCTGCCTTGCGTTCAGGGGGTTGCTGGTTCGAGCCCCGAATTAAGGGGGCCTTTCTCCTGACCTTCATTTGTTGACACCAAGTACTGGTTCTACCCAGGAAACGGACTCGAAAGTGTTTCTACAAGCCATAGGCTTTCAACATAATCGAGCTCAAATAAATAAGTTTAAACTAAACTAATAAGTCTAGGTAGACTAATGGTTCGTCATCTTGGTTAGCCAAGAAGCAGGGCGCGTCGTAATCCTTGGCCAGCGAAGCTGATGGTTCTTGTACACCGCACTTCCTCTATTTATGTTTGACCATTGTATGAATTTGTATCGATGTCCGTTCATTAGTTTTCAAGTTATTCTCTGGACAAGGAAAGTAATTAAGGACAGTGACGCAGTAACTAGTCAAGATAGGAGTTGTAAGTCTTACTCACTGAACTTCCTCGTGTTATACTAGACCACTGTATAGAGGTTTATTGAACTTCTTACATAAGCTTTCAAGATCCGCAATAGAAAAAGGAAAGAACAAAGGACAGTTAGTATGTAATGGGTCAAGACAGGGTTATTTTTCTTACACTGCACTTCCTCTTGTTGTGCTTGACCATTGTATGAATATGTTTCAATTCCGAACAATTTCACAGATATTTACCTTAGGTGACCCTTTATCAAATTCCTTCAAGCCATGCTTCAAATGATGAACCTGTTCTGGATTCTTTAATGTGTATGTGCGAATTTTAGGTGAGCGATTACAGGACCATCATGGCCTTTTTGTCCTTATATTTATGAGTGAAAACTTAAGGAATCTTATTCTCCAAAACTAGTAGTCAGATTTGAAAATGTTTTGGCATAACTGTTCCTTGGTTGTCCCTTAACAAAGATTGTTCAAATTATTTTCATCAGTAAAGAAAATGTCCGCCAGGTGCGGGGTCAATTTTTCTTATATTTATATAGTGAAACCATTAAAATATATTTTCCTCCAAAACTTATCGCAAGGTTTGAAAAGATTTGGCATAAGTGTTCCTTGGGTGACCCTCAAAAGAGATTGATCAATTTATTTTGAATAGTAAAACAACATGGCCGCCGGGAGCGGAGTCAGTTTCTCTATATTTATATAGTGAAAACTTGAAAATCATCTTCAAAACTAGAAGCCAGATTGAAAATAATTTGGCATGAATATTTCTAGGTGACCCTCTACAAAGATTGTTCAAATTAATTTGATTAGTAAACAAACATGGCCGCCGTATTCATGTGAACACCTCTAGGGCCATCATTGCCCTCTGATTTGTGATTTTCTGATTAAGTGCAAGGGTGCGACACACGTGTTCTACTGAACAATCTTCTAATATTATCATAAATTCCTTGAACATTTTGATACCTGTGGCAGTCATTAAAGGAAAAATAACTGACAAAAATATCTTTGAGTATTGTTTTAGATATCTACATGAAATGGAGACCAGGAAAATCAGTCACACGACTTTTATAATGAATATAATAAACCATATCAAAGTAATGTACACCATACCATAAAAATACTTCAATGCTTGCCTCGTTATTTCAAATACCCTGATAAACGTGTGTTTATCTCACGTGTACCTTATGTTTGTGTGATCTATTCTTCAGTATTGATTCCAAGTACAATGTCATTTCAGTTCGTTAATTGGAAGATCTACAATATCACTGAACCAATATAAGCTCCAGAATTATAGGAAATGTTTGAATGTGTGAAGATACTGTGGTTGTTAGAACATGATTTTTACACTAATTGCTACAGATGCGTTCATGAGGTCTCACCACACGCCTCTACAAATTTCCTAGTTATGTGCGACCTTGAACTTTCTGTTGATTTCTAATGAACTGCATTTCTGAAAAGTTAATTATGATAACAGGTTCGTGATGGCCTCAAATTATGTTGGTCAATGCATTTTTGACCGAGTAGTACCATTTGTTTTTAGATTTTTGGATTTTCAGACAAAGTGCAAGAGTGCGATACACGCGTTCTTCTGAACAACCATCAAGTTATATAATAAATGAAAAAAACAACAACAGTTTATGACCAATTTTGTGAGTTTCTTTATAACTATAGACCAGTACATATAATAGATATACATGCTTGTTAAGGTTTTCAATAACGAAAGGTCTGTTGATGCTGCTGGTGAATTTGAAGGATTAATGTCCCCCTCCTGAGCCCAAAAAGCAGTCACCAGCAATCTGACTAAAGTACACGATATTCTGAAAAGGAAGATCTGAAGACGACCTATTTCTGATCTATTCTTGGATTATAGGCTTTCCGATTTAGCTATATATCCTATTTATACATCGACCAATCATATGACTCGTTTCTGCCGAGATTACAGTCACATGTATACTTCTGTTCGTCGTCATAATAGGATAGTTACTACAGGACTCCGCTAAATATAGAAATTGTAAGCACTTTCAAAATCTTGAAAGCTGCGATCTGATTGGCTGGATCATATTAGCTGGTATTTCTCAAAGCGCTTAAGTCCGGTTACAATGACCAGCAGTATAGATTAGATAGCGAAGGGTCTGTGCCATTGCATGGCTTAGATATAAAGCCATTTGTCCGCCATTTTGTTAATGTTTTGAGTAGTGATTACGTTAGTGTATTGCATGTCTTTAGCGACATGATGCTTTTATTGTTCCATGTGAACTTAAGCGGAATTATATTGAAATGAGTAAATTGAGTTGAAAGATTGTTCGGTGTCCATGTCTGTAAATACCGGAGAACGATATTCATTTAGGACCCAAAGTAATAGGTCATTCGGAACAACCTCGGCTATTTTCTACGAAACAGTTGAAAATAGCCGAGGAATTCCGAATGAGTACTGGGTATATAATCCCCAGGCGGTGTTATGTAAGGGTTCAAACAAATGATTTTCAATAAGGGTCATTTGACATTTCCAGTAAATGACAAATTTATGGTATTCAATACGTGCCATTTGCTATGAACGACCAACGTACGTCATTAAAATATGTGTTTTTGCAATGGACGAACAACTTACAGTATTCAATAAAGGTCATTTGTAAGGGACAACCAACGTACAGGATTCAGAGAGGGAAATTTGCAGTGAATGAACAACTAAAAAATAATAGAAATTATACAATAAAGGCAATATTCAGTGAACGAACACCTAAGGGTATTCAATAAAGGTCATTTGCAGTGGACAAAGAACTAATGGTTTCAGTAAGGGTAATATGCAATGATCTATTAATTTACGTTGTTCAATAAGACTTTTTGTAGTAGACGACCAACACACTGTTATCAATAAGGGTCATTTGCAGTGTACAACGATCTTACGGTATTCAGTAAGAGCAATAGGTAATGAAAGAACAACTACATTATTCAATAAAAACATTTTCAATAGACGACCAACTTACGGTATTCAATAAGAGTCATCTACAGTCATCTACCAACGTACACATTATGGTATTCACTAGGGGTCATTTGCATTGGACAACCATCCCGGTTTTCAGTCAAGATCATTTGCAGTGGGCGGCCATCTTACGTTATTCAGTAGGGTTCATTGGTAGTAGACGATCATCTTAAAGTATTCAGTAAGGGATATTTGGAGTGGACGTCCAAGAAATGGTATTCAGTAAGTCTCATTTGCAATGGACAACCATTCAATGGTGCTCAGTAAAGGCCCTTTGTAGTAAGTGTCATTTTCAGTCGACGACCAACTTTCAGTATAGGTGATTTGCATTCAGTATATGTGATTTGCAGTGGCCAACTATCAAATAATATTCAGTAAGGGCCATTTTCATTAGACGACCAACGTACACATTATGATATTCATTAAGGATCATTTGCATTGGACAAACCTCCAACGGTTTTCACTAAGGATCATTTGCAATGGACGGCCATCTAACGTTATTCAGTAGGGTTCATTGGTAGTAGACGATCATCTTAAAGTATTCAATAAGGGATATTTGGAGTGGACGTCCAACATACAGTTATCAGTAGGGGTCATCTGCAATTCAGTATGGATGCTTTGCAGTGAATGACTATCTTATTGTAATCAGTAAGGGTCCTTTGAAGTGGAGCTCCATCTCAAGGTTATCAGTAAGGGCTATTTGCAGTGGACGTCCGATATACAGTAACCAGTAAGAATCGTTTGCAATTCAGTAAAGGTCATTTGCCATTCAGTAATGGTCATTTGGAATTCAGTAAGGGCCATATGCAATTCAGCAAGGGTCCTTTGCAGTGGACAACCATTAAATGGTGCTCAGCTAAGGTCCTTTGTAGTGGACCTCCATCTCAAGGCTATCACTAAGGGTCACCTGCAGCGGATGACCATCTTACGTTATTCGGTAAAGGTCACTTGTAGAAGACCATCATCTAATGGTATTCAGTAAGGGTCATTTGGAATTCAGTAAGGGTCATTTACAATTCAGTAAGGGCCATTTGCCATTCAGTAATGGTAATTTGGAATTCAGTAAGGGCCATTTTCAATTCAGTAAGGGTCATTTGCCATTCAGTTATGGTCATTTGGAATTCAGTAAGGGCCATTTGCAATTCAGTAAAGGTCATTTGCAGTGGACAACCATTAAATGGTGCTCAGTAAAGGTCCTTTGTAGTGGACCTCCATCTCAAGGCTATCACTATGGGTCACCTGCAGCGGATGACCATCTAACGTTATTTGGTAAAGGTCACTTGTAGAAGACCATCAATGGGCATTTGCATTGGACGACCATCTAATGGTATTTAGTAAGGGTATTTGCAGTGGACGACCAAGAAATGGTTTTCAGTTAGGGTAATTTGCAGTAGATGTCCAAGATACAGTTATGCGTAAGGGTCATTTGCAGTGGACGACCAACGTACGGTATTCAGTAAGGGTGTATTCTAATCTATGATCTTAACTGTTGACCACTCGATTATACTGATTATCTAATAAGAAACGAAATGATCGTTGTAATAGCTTCCTCGTATAGAAAAGCGGAACCGGACTTTGAACCGCCAACATCACAGGGGTGAAAGATCAGTTCAACGACCTTACAACTGAGCTATGTATTTCCAACCCACTAAGTTATTTGATAGAAACAATGATTTTATTAAAATTGATTAAAGCACATTTTCTGATATGTGAAAAAAAATCTTTTGATAATGCAAATATTCGATCACAATCCTAAAGCTTTTGATGCTTATATCATTCTTTGGCGACTTTTGTCTTAAAAGTGAACATGACGCACTACGCCTGGAATAGTCTTTTGAAATTTAAACCAATATTTTAACTGTTTGTGTCATTTGATACGAACCGAAATTACATGTAGCGAAAATTCAGCGGGGATGCTTTACGTTCATGAAAGATCTAAAAGGCGGAATGACGTTGTTTAAAGATAGATTTCACTTTCTCCTTGATTGAATTGCAATGCTTACATCTCTGTGGGAGTAACCCAATCAAAAGATTAGATGAAAAGAACTCTGTTCAAGAACAGTAGGTCTACTCTTTGCTATTACAAAAGCTCGTGGTGACGGACTATATGTGCGTCATTACGTAGCACGCCAATTCATGCCAAAACATGTTTATTGTCATTTTGTTTCAAAGTTGTTGAATAAATATTAAAAAACGATGAAACGAAAAAAATGGAAATATCAAAGAGAGAAAAAGTCAAAACAATTAGAAACATAAAAAGTAAAAAAAAAAATATTTGCTTTATTTGTTTATATATGTCACTTTCTGCCTACTAGGGCTAATGAACGTTTCAGAGAGAGATACATTATGGTAGAGACGGTGGTCTTGTGGTAATATGCAGACCTTAGGATCGACGGTCCTGGGTTCAAATCCCTACAGGGCCGTCCGATTTTACACGACAGAAAATTGATCCCACGTGATCCTCACTCCACCTAAATATATAAATGGGTACCTGTGAAGGTGATTTAGTAACTATGCCGTGGCTACGATCTGCGCCTTCTGTAACGGCCGACTTAAAACCTGGTGATCGGGGCGATATGTAAAGCACATATTGCCTGTATAAACAAGAGTGCTTTATAAATATGATTTAATTTTTTAAAATATGCAGTAATGATTTTCTGATAGATGTTAGTTACTAACATGACTATTAACCCCATTACTGCCTTACCCCGAGTTTTAAGTCATTTGCAAACAACTTGGATCCAGAAGAGAAGCCAAGTAATTCGGCGTCTCAGCTGGATCCAAGTTGTTTGACACTCAGCCAATTGTTTTTCAAAAAAAAAACTTATTGAACCTGTGAAGTTAAAAAATGAGGCAGACGAAATATTGCGCATGTGCGGTATTGCTTCCGGCAGTGGAGGGGTTAGCAAAAAAGCTCTAGTTGCTGATAGATTTACTCAAGAGTGTTCGGATTAAAGCCCCAGATCAAACAGGGGTCGAATGGG
>JAULCC010620159.1:0-10298 GCA_032358795.1 Nuttallia obscurata
TTTCCTTTCTGTTGCCATGGCAACCAGAGTTCTGCATGGAATCAAATTATTTGAACAAATTTGAAAGAGGACCACCCTAGGAACATTCCTGTAAAGTTTTATCAAAATTGGCCAAGCCGTTGAGGAGGAGATGTCGTTTAAAGCAAATGTTGACGGACGGACGACGGACGACGGACAAAGTCCGGTCACAATAGCTCACCATGAGCCTCTGGCTCAGGTGAGCTAAAATTTGCGTGTTTTGGCGAACAATTTGTCAGCATGTACAGAGGGCTACATGGTATATGAGTGAATAGATACTTTTTCTGATATTATTGACGAGGTTGTCTCCACTTTATTCAAAACACATATACATAAAGAAAATGCGTCCTGTGTAAAGGCTGGAAACAAGAGTCCCTGATTTAACAACGATTGTTTTGAAGCTAGAACTATTTTTATGTATATGCTCAATAAATGCCGTGAAGACAAATGTGAACAACATAGAATTAATATGGTAAAAGCTAGGTCCGAGTATAAACAACTTATACGTAGAAAGAAATTTGATTATGATACAGCATAGACAGAAAAACTCACTAAGGCGAAACATAATAATGCCAAATTATATATATGTTAAAGCAGTGTGCAGGTATAAAACAAGTGAATATCCAAATAATTAAGTGTTGTCGAAAAACATTTCAAAATCATTAATAACCCAGAAAGTCAATAGATGAAGATGTTTTATATTTTATGGATAGATATGAGCAGAATGAATTTAATATTATATATGTTTGAAGAATTAAATATAAATATTAGTGAAGATGAAATTTTGAAAGGTATTCGGCAATTAAAAGGCGGTCGTTCTGGTGGCCCAGATTTATTTTAAAATGATTTTTTGTGCATGGTTAACAATTTTTACTACCTGTTATACACGAATTATTTAATAAAAATTTTAATTTGGATATTTTCCAGAGTCATGGTCAGAAGGTCATGTTATACCATTGCATAAAAAGGGTTTTATAAATAATGTAGAAAATTACCGTGGCCATAATAACATAAAACTGATGGAGACGTTTTCTTGCATCAAATGAGTGTGGATTGTTGTATCGTCCAGTTTTAATACGAAAGGATTGAAATGTGTTTTATTGTAGTATATTGATACATGAAAAAGTTAGATATCAGCAGAGTAACATGCCACAGCCTACCAGATGGAATTGTTGTTGTTGTACGTTGTTTTATATTTTTCCAGAATCTTCGAAATCAGTGTCATACTGTATGGCATTTACTAACCTATTAAATATTTGGTTTGAGTTGAATGATGAAAGAAATTTAAATTACATTAATTTTGATGTAATTAGAGAAAAAACAACATTGATTAATTGACAGCTTTTCACGTTTAAATTATTTGGTGTGAATTTCAAATTGACGTGTTTTTTGTTTGTGACCGATACATAAATGACAGGACCTTTTGTTCTGATAAAACGGCATACGATGTACAATTGACATTGTTGCCTGATTAGATAATCTAATTACTGGTAGCCTACAGCTTTCCAGCAGTACGCACGTTCCATTATTGACGTTCATAACTACGGCTAAGTTATATGTCCAGATCAGTAGCAATTAACAACGTCGCTTATTTAGTTTATCACGAATCGGGTATAATTATGCGTGTTGATTCCGCGCTGTAAAAGCGCAATTTGCGGGTTTTAATAGGATTAATACTTCTGTAATGATTAGTCCAACTGTGCGTAAAGTTAATAGTTGATTTGCATATTACGGCCCTCCCATGTTCATTTGATAGCTCCACCCATTTGTATCATAGATAGATAGATTTATTCGTGGAATATATGTCACATATAGTTACAAACATTGCATTATACAAGTAAACAGAAACACATAATTTAGCACAAATATCACAGTTAATGCATGAGAAAGTGAGTTATATTATTTTCAGACATCTTCATTTTGTTAACACAGATTGGATTAATATCACAAATTATAATTTAAGACATATATTGCACAGGATGACCCATTAAAGTTTGACAACTTATTTACAATGGGGTCTTTTCATATCAAACGTATAGAAACTAACACTTTTTCGTGGAAGATAGGCCAAGGGCTCAGGAGTGACGTTAAACCTTCGAATACATCATCATCATCATGGAAGATATATTAATTAAGTAATTTATGTTCTTCAGGCTTTTAAAAAATAAATAATTACTTTGCAGCTTATCTTCTTTATCTAGATGTTTTGATATTAATTAATTTATTCATTTGCGATAATTGTATTGCTAACCATTTTCGACCATCCCAACCAATGTAATTAATTCCGGCATTAATGATTGTTTATGTAGCGTTTAAATCACAATAAACTGGCTTAACAAAGTATGATTGTTAACCAATGACTAAAAACTGATAAAACGCAGCGCGTGTTTGATGGAATCTCACACTTCTACTGTTTATTCACACCCGAGCACACGGCATGAATACACTGGCTATATTGGTCATACGCGCCATCGAGAAGGTGTGCTCGTGCCACTTTATTTTCCTGTGAAAATATATAATTGTAATGATATAAAATTGAAATTATTTAAATACGCCAGCATTATTTCCATTACGATAGTTAGATAGACATTTTATTTACATATACATTAGTGCATCATCATTCAATGAATAATACACTGTAAAACACAGACATGAAATTTCTCACTCTCTTTCTCTCAACTTTCTTTATTTTAAGTTTAAGGTTAGGGTGGGTCATGGTATGAGCGCGTCCAAGTGGTGTGGCCTGTATACAACTGCATAGTTCGTACGAAATTCAAATCAGCTTATAGATGGGCCACTTTCACTTTCAGTACTGAACAATCTATATACTATGAGCATCAATGTAAGCACTGATTGGATTAAAAGTTACAGCTACAAATATATTTGTAATTATATTGTTTTCCGTCTGTACTTATTCTGTGCAATTCACACGAAGCGTGCATATATCACGTCGCACCTGCCGATCGTCGGCAATCGTAACTACTCGGCTGTCTCCGGCAAACTCGGAATAAAACGCCGAGGTGTTCCGATTGGATCGTCGGCAGCACTGAAGAAAAATGTGAAATTATCAACATTGAATTTATTTTCCACATACTGTACCACATGTGATTACAATTCATCTTAAATTTGACACACACATTTATAACACCCTTGAGAATCAAATCGATTTTGATTCATTGCAAAAACTTTTTAAAAATGCCTTTGCTGGCTTGTTTTCCTACTCACTATGTTGTTCCCGTAGGACGAGGAAAACAAAATAAAAAACTGCTACAAAGTCCACATTTGTCAATTTTTTTTTCTGAAATTGTGCACACTTACGAATTTTATCATGATGAATCATAATATACTTGTTTCAGGGCTATAAACCCTAAGATAAGCTCACAAAAAGTTGTTTTCGTGAGAAAAAGTTGTTTTCGCATTTTAGTCATACCCACTTTTTTGTAGATTTCATGACACTTGCATATATTATGCTTCGCCGGCGGTATGGCCGTTGTGGATAGTAAATCACCGGTTAACAAACAGCTGTGGAGTGAAAAAGTCTTATAAAATGGACTCAAGGCGAACAATTCAGTTAAAAGTTTACTAATACTTAAGTATGACAGAAAAGGCTTTGTCAGTAGATAATCAACAGCATGAGCTGAAACTTGGAGCCAGTTTTGATCCAAAATCGAGGGTAGCATACCACTCCATACGATGTAAGTCTTTCAGATCTTTAGTGTTGTATCATCAATACACAAGGATATGGTGTAGTTTTAACTTTTAGGATATAAATTAGAGTAAACAATCTATAGTTATTAAGGCACAGTAGAAAAGAAGTTTGATAAAATTTTAATTGGGAAATTTCACGACAGCATGTGTGTCGCAACTTTGAGAACATATTTTTGTTTCAGGCATCCATATTTAAATCGAGAATCTCATCATGATTTTACAAAATCAATTTTCTATCTATTTTCCATTTAGTCAAACCCCTGTATTGAACCTGGACTGGGTGTGAAGGAGTTTAGTAGGGTTCAAGTTAAAATAATAAATTTATTTTCAGACGTGAACAAATCTACAAGAAATGTTTTGATGCAAAGCATCAAAGGTCGTTGCTAAAGAATTGAACAAGAGCAAAGGAAATGTAATTTTTTTCTATCCTGTAACTATGGCTCCTAGTGACCCTTTAAAGAGTTAAACGATAAAGTTAGGTTTATCCGGTCAAAAGACAGACAATATTTTATTTTGATTTATACATAGTAACACGTCAATACAAAATATACATATCGTCAATAACCCTAACTTCGTGACCACCAGATGTTCGTGATTTTGTTTTAAACCTATCCAGTAACGTTTTAAACCCATCCAGTAACGTTGCGCGTGCACCTGCAAGATCATAATATCAGTTGATAAATAGGTCATGACGTCAGAAATGTCACTGTAGTAATTTCCTTTCAAAATGCGCTTTAAACAGGTAAGTATACGTCTTCTCATACCAGAACAGTAAAAATATGTGAATTCTCCTAATCCCAAAAAATGTCCTTGTAAAAAAAGCCATTTTCCACAAAAAAAACCACAAACAAATTTTCATTAGGTTGTTCGTCTGTTTTGTTTACATTTGCAATTGACAACCTCGTTGAGAAATTAGGCTAACTATAATAAAGCTGTGTTAAATAACCCTTGACCAATGGTACCAACGTCCCTTATTTGCAAGCAAGCAAAACCTAAGTTTTTTTCTTTTTCATTAATGTAAAGCCAGTGCACCTGAAGCACAAGTATAGAGCATATTTTATCACATAACCTACCGCACGAGCGTGAGGTAACACTCATGCGATATTTTGGGTAACCCACTAGTTAGTTATCGTAACGTGACGTCATTATGTATGTGTAGTGTATATGCCATTCCCTGAACATCTTGTTGTAGCCGCATTGTAAGAGCCTCGTTTCGTATCGTTTCATTCAACGCGATTGATGTTTTCAGTACCTAATGACCACTCATATCAGATCCTCTATCACCATCAGCTTTGCACAAAGCTTTCAAGAGTGTAATAGAAAATGGAACACCTGTTCTCAGAGCAAGTAGGATGTATGGGGTGCCCCCAGCAGACTCAACAAGATAGAGTATTAGGCAAAATAGACCCTGAGTGTGTAACCACTGGGAGAGAACCAGTATTACCTGTTACTTGTTAAAGAAATACTGTTGCATATGTTTGACAGGTACTGTTTTATTGTTTATTAATTGCACTGTTATGACTTTTAACTAAAAACACTGAAAAACAATTAATTTGTATACTGTGTTTCTCCCTGGATATGTACACCATGATCTAAAAAGAAGGATGGGAACCAATGTGGAGACATTGAAGAAGGGTTAATAGACAAGGTCTGCACCCACTGCCCTATCGTGACTTCCATCGTAATTTTGTTTAATATACAGATTTAAACTCAATGAAGCGAAGTAAAAAAATAACGTAGACTGGTTTCAAATATTTAATTAGTCAAAATAGACCTTGACTGTTTGAAATCGTGCACCAAATGAGGAAATGAATTAAAAGATTTTCAAAAAAGAAAACAATGCTACAGATACTTCTTCTGTAAAACTTAAGTGTAAGTTGGAAAGATTATCTTACATCGAATAATATTAGAAAAAAATAAGTCAAGTGCCCTTCTACGTACAGAAATATATCACATTCCATACATTGTTGGTATACTGCTATCATCCCAGGGATTTCCCAAAATAATATTATCAACAGAATTTGGATTTCTCTAAGATTCTGAGAGACAGCTAGTAACACTTTTCAGAATTTCACTGAATAAGTTAAATACTATCATATAATTTCATTTAATCATAATTAAATACTATCATATCTTTTCAGTAACTCTTTTTCTCCTTAGATGATTTCCCAAAACATATATACTGGCGCCTCATGTTTCCACAGTAGTCCGAATTTCCGCTCTAAACAAATCACTGCGCAACCTACTGTTCCCTTGATGTCACCTTCTTCTGCTTCCAGTTGGCAGTGAAATCTGTACATAATCAAGTTCATGGAAATGTTCTGAATCAAGATGACTTTGCACTTAAGCTTGCCCGTGGAATAAAACCCATAAAAAACAACAACAAATAGTCAATTACATGGGTGCAGTTGAAATAGCTGTTTAAATCAAATTTGCATCGGTGATCAACCGATACACGTAAATGGCGGGGGAAATTTGTAATTATCACTATTGTGCAATAATCACACACAAACGAGTGTATTTCTTATGTCAGCACAGGTTTTACAAATACCCCGCAAATATGAGAAGCAACCTTTAAATATGGCATCAGTTGGGACTTGATTATCAGTAACTATTTCGTTTAGAATACTGACATGAAACAGGTTATTGGAAGCTGGGTAACCTTTAGAAGAAATTAAAGAAGGCATGACTGTAAGATTTTTTTAAGATTAGTGGTTTTAAGCTTTAATATATATTTTACTTTAATGATAAGTACCACGGGAATACGAGGCGCCAGTATACACAGAATCTAGTTTTCCAGAGATCATGAGGCACTACAAACCTTGTTTTCCTGAATTTCACCACATTTTCTTTCAACTGACCTATGGTCAGTAATATTAGTTCTATAGCCCATTGAGTCTCAACATATGTGCACCTGTTCTTTGTCTCACTATCCAGTTTAACACTGAAATTATGGAATCTTTGTCTCTTTAACTCACTTGCATGACCCTAAAAAAGGAATATTATTGCATTAATTGGCCTAGATAAATGATTAATTGTATGTTTGGATATTGCATTTTTTGTGAATTAAATTAAGGGAAATTTCGATTCATTACCCATGTTGTATTAGAAAATAATTAACCCTTAAAAAGCCCTCTTTATAATAAGATGTATGTAGGTGATTTTCACAGGTCTGCAAAAAATGAATAGGCATATATTCCAATGGGAAACAAAAACACCTCTCTAATTCATGATTGGCCAAATATTTTTTCCTTAAACTTTGCATAAGATTCAAATATAATAAACTATATCACATTAATATACATTATATGCAATTAAGTAAATATAACGACTGTAGCAAGTATATCCAGTATTCAAAAATGGATTTCGATAGATTCTGTTTAGAAGTGGATTCAGGTATTCAGTATAACTGCTATTACTGGTGATCCAAGTTTTGTGAATAACGGCATATACTACAGAGTGGTAATAGTCGTTGACTTGCAATCTCTTGGCCCCCTCACCGCTGTGGGTTCGAATCCCGGTCTGAGCACTCAGGATTTTTCAAGTGAGGAAGCCTTCCAGCTGGCTTGCGGTAGGTTGGTGGTTCTACCCGGGTGCACTCTGTGCCTGAAATAGTTTACTGAGGTCCTCCAGGGTCTTCCTCCACCTGTAATGAGCTGAACATTGTGATATGACTGAAATACTGTTTAAGCAACATTAAATTCCAAATAAACAAACAAACATCAATAAAGTTTTTTCTCGCCTCAAATGCTAGGGTTACAAACCTTGCCACTTTATTAATTATGCATATATCATTACTAGAAATAATCCTTTTAATCATCTTTAAAGTCTTATGTTTAATTCTCATAAAAAATCCTGATCAGTTTCAAATTTTGATCATTGAGTAAATTCAGAGAAAAAACAGTTACTGGGTATTTTCTACAAACAATATTTAGCAAATGCATTGAAAAAAAACATTAAAAAAATCCTAGCAAGAATTGTTTATCCTTGAATTTTAAGGAAAAGAAAAAAAAATATATATGGATTTGACATGTTCAGAATTTATTTGCAACAGAAATGACAAATTTAGCAAAACAATAGTGATGGATGGGTGATATTTTGACTGATAAGAGACTTGTGTGTACTTAAAATGTCTAAGTTGCTTATGATCTGTGTATTCTTTGTCTCTGTTTATATTGAATATAAAGTCAGTTGTTATTACAGTCCAATATTCTGTTGCATAAACTTATAAATCTTCTTTATGGTCTTATAAAAATGAGTTGAGTTACAACCCAATTCCTAAAATCTGATACATAAATTAAACATAAGTTAAATCTTTGACAAGTCTTTCTATCAAGTTTATATCATGTGACAGAAATTCATCTGGATACATCAGAAATGTAATACATGTTTTAAATTAAATTTATGCTTTACAACAGATACATTTGGTATTAAAAGTTAACTGGTTTCTGTGGTAAGAACAGGTTTACATGGACCTTCTTAGATTCTGATGTCTTATTCAGTCATTGTTTGTATTACTCCACTCAGTATGATGTAACTTAAATTATATATGTCAGTTTCAATGACTCTTACGTTTTTTTTTGTGCAGACTTATAATTAAATGTGTCCTGTATAGAATATGACCAGTCTAAGCATGTACACATTTCAGATGATTTTAAGCCTGCATCAGTTGACACTAACCAAGAAGCGCAGGTAGAGATAGGTGAAGGACACCATGTCACCTTGACTGTACCCCATGTTGAGGTAAAACATTTTCTGATTCAGTGTCTTTGTTTGCCATCAATATTTAGATTCAGTACACCAAGAATCACTATGACTATCAGGGCTTTCATTAAGGCCAGATATAAGGAATTTTTAAAAATTCCATGTCTGAATTCCAGGAATTTTCCAAGAATTTCAGGAATTTTAATCTAGATCTATGTTTCTGGATAGCGTTGTGCTAGTATGTTGATACTTTCATAACTCCTAAAAAGTGTTGAACAAGTAATTTTGGTTTAGTATCTGGAAATGTGTTTTCTTTTTATATATCTATTATTTTATATGATTTTGTCAGAGACCTATAATATCTTATCTTTGTCTCTGATTTTGTTAATTAAAAAAAAAAAAAAAACTTATCTTGACATATACTAAAATTGCTGTTTTGGGAAGGTTTAAGCAAACTCTACACAGTAAAAGTTCATACTGGGGAAAAAAATAAATAATTTAAATCTTCCATTCAGGATAATTTACCAGCCTCAATACATCGTATTTGTTGGTAATATAAGCATATAGAATAGACATATTGAAAAGAGCGTTCGATTACAAAACTATATAAATTGTTCCAGAAATTAATTGAGTCTTACCATTGCATCCCATTAGATATCTTATATATAAAGTAAGAACAGTTGATACTAACCGAACTCACCCAGTCAGTATGCGTTACGTCATGAGTATATGCTAGTTACATGGCGGTCTTGAGAACAGTTAACTCTAGCTCAAAAAGTCGAGAAACACTTTTGCTTTACATTGCTACAACTTTATGATTAAAAATTCTCTTCATTTGCAAATTAACTTCTTACTTTTACTTGGAAAATAAACAGAATTTTTGTTTTGCAATCGGGAAGCAGCCGATGTTCCTAAACAAAAAAGCAAGTAGGCCTAAACTGATAATACGGCATGGACAATTTCCTTTTAATTAAACCTAGACTTCTCAATAGCAATAGACAGATAAGTGTCGGTTAGAGTTAAAAAATTCTTTTGTGAAGACAAAAAACATAATACTTCAAAACAATAAAACTTATAAAACTAGTATTTGCTCATCCAGGGGCATGATTATTATTATACTTAGGTCTCAGGTTGAGCACACCATAGAAAGTGTCACTTCTGTCTCTAGGGTCACCGATTATCCTAGCTTATTAACTCCCCATGCATTTTGCATAATCAAGCACATGTATATTCCCATGAAAACTCCTCTCTTTGTTTTCATAATCCCCTGTTGTTTTTCTGTACATCCGGTGGTAAGAATTCCTGACGTACCAGGGAAATAACAGGAAATTCTAAAAACGCCCGGGGTCAATTTTTAGGATGTATAATATGCCTACGTCCGCTTAATGAAAGTCCTGGACTATTGCAAATTGTTAATTATGTCTCCCCATTTAGTGGGGAGACATATTGATTTTGTGCTTTCCGTCCATTCTTCTGCCAGTCGTCCTTCAGTCCTAATTTGTTTGTCTGGACCATAACTCTGAGATATCACAACTAAATTTATGCACTCTTCATTATCAGTCAGTGTGGCATACGCAAGACTCAGGTCTGTACCTTTAAGGTCAAGGTCACACTTGGAGGTTAAATGTCAACATTGGCTCAAATTCAGCTTGTCCGGACCATAACTCTGAGGTTTCTCAAGTCTTTGATATAACTCGGATGAGGATTGAACACGCAGCCTCCCGCAACGAAAGAGGACACTCTTTCACTTGAGCTAACCGGGCATAGTTTATAAATTGTTAATTTGCACATACAGGGGGCTTCCGTGGCCGAGTGGTTATAGTCGTTGACTTGCAATCTCTCAGCCCCTCACCGCTGTGGGTTCGAAT
>JAULCC010620170.1:0-10298 GCA_032358795.1 Nuttallia obscurata
ACCTGAATACCAGTGACTTTCTTTTTTATGTAAGTAATCATATGCCAGATGGCTAAGAGTGGATTTAAAATAAAGAAACAGAATCTGCAGAAATAAAAGAACTTAATTATAGGAAACAGTAACAGTTATCTCTGAAATCTTTAATTGAACATATTTATAAATAACACAGAGTTAAGTTTTGCAATATTTTGTTGTATGAAAGACATGTACATGTTTTATAGAGACCATTAACCAAATATTTGTTTAGATATGCAATGGTTTTAAATATTTGAGTATAAAACTGAACAGTTTCAGTTGGCAGGTACAAATAACAAAATAGAGCATAAAAATGAATGAAATAAATTAATTTATGAAAATATTACTTTGAAAAGACATAACGGTTGTAATATATATATATATTGATGCATTTGTAAAGAAATGCAAATTATTTCTGTCCTGTATGGCTTTACAGGCAAAAACTAACTAGTAACTATGTAGTAGAAGTTTTTCTTTTTTTTTTCATTTTTGTGCAGCTGTTTATCAAAGCTAAAAATGATCTGCAGTTAGACAGGGCTTTCATTAAGACCAGATTTCAGGAATTTTTAAAACTTCTATGTCTTGATTCAGGACTTTTTCACCGTGTTTCTATATAGCGTTGTTCTAGTAAGTTGATACATTCATAAGTCCTAAAAATATTGAATAATTTTGGTATTGTATCTGGAAATGTGTTTTCTTTTTTGTTAATTTATAAGATATCTATTTTATTTGATATAAGATATCTATTTTATTTGCTAAAGTGTTAATATTATAATAGACAATATACTAAAATTCTCTTGACATATCTTGTCGTTTGGGGAAGGTCAAGCAAGCGCTCAAAAGCAAATGGTCAAACTGGGAAAAATGAAAAGAAATCATTTTAATCTTCCAACCACGATCATTTTTAAGTATTACAAGCCTCAATATATCGTATGTATAGAAGAGACAATTTGAAAGGAGCGTTCGATGAAAGAACTATACGAATTGTTCCAGAAATTAATCGAGTATTAGCATTGCATCCCATTAGTAATTACCCTATGGATACAAGAGTAAGAACGGTTGATAACTTGATACTAATCAAACTCACCCAGTCAGTGCGCGTTACACCATCAGTTGATGCTAGTTACATATAGCTGTCTCCAGAAAAATTAACTCTGGCTCAAAAAGTCGAGAAACACTTTTGCTTTTCATTTCTACATCTTGACGATAGGGCAGTTCTGTTCATTTGAAGATTAACGTACTAGAGAAATAAAAGGAATATTTAAAAACGCCCGAGTTCAATTTTGAGAACGTTTTGGTGGAAAATCCTGACGTATTATATTCACCTGCGCCCGTGTAATGAAACCCCTGGTCAGTCACTCGATATGTTACGCATCTATTTATAGTCAGGGTTTCTGGTTGCATTGTACGCCTATGTATGTAGATCTTACATTTCCTCTGCCGTAACTGGGCAAGCCAGAGCACGGATATACTACGCTTGTACAATTTCGTGGTCAGTGTGATTGAAATGATAATAGCATTTGGAATCTTCTTCCGTTTTCGTATGTTCATTTGATGAATCGTATGCCACAGACCTTCTCCGGAATGCATTACGTACGGCTTTTACCAAATTTATTAATGCGATCTGGCGTAGTAATTTTCCGATGACTTCTTCAGCTATGACTCACTGGAATGTTGAGATTCGGCTATCATCGGACAAACTCGGATTGATGTATTACATCATACATCAGGCAAGTATCCACATAGTGAAAATATAAAATTATCACAACAAATGTACTTTAAAAGATAAACGCAAAATGAGTATCATTGTATTTTATAAAATGCAATTTCAGGCTATTTTTTTACTGTCCACAGTTTTTTATGTATATATTATTGATTCATTCACGGTACTATTTAGTTTGTAAACTTTTGTGTAGTTTGGTTTTGCATACAGGATCCCGGCTTCTCATTTATTCATGTATGAATTTCGAGTACCATTGATGTACGCCTGTCCAAAAGTGGCTTACTGTAGTACCGTCCAAAAATTGACTGAAATCGCACCCCACATTCTGCGGATCTTTTGTTTACATCCTGTCAAAATTGTCAACATTTATAAACTTCTTAAAATTCCAAAAAGAAACTTTTTAATTCAGCATTAAATATCATTTTGTGAATTTTAGATATTTTACTTTGGTGAGTTTTTAGTTTTGCAAATCATCAGGATCATTTTCGACCAATCACCCACAAGAGTTCTTAAAAATTGTCGGGTTCACCAATATTTCTAACTGTAGACTGTAACCAGTAAGGTTTTCTAGGAAGGCTGGAAACCAGTGGGTGACTGGTACCCAGCATGTAACATGGGTATAGGCTAAAATACGAACCTACTCCTTTCTGGTGCGGGCAGTGTAAATAGAGACAAAATTTGACTGAGGCCTCAGACATCATCAAGTAGCCGAAAATCGACAAGGTCACGGCAATATTTAAGTTTTGATAGGAAGACAGGATACAGGTATGGCATTCTCATGGCACTATGCATATGTTGATCGGATTTCGCCTAAAATCAGTATAGAATACTGAAATCTAATGATTCGGGTTAAAATTGTCGTTAGTTTTGCGGGTTTGAAACTTGAAAATTGAAGATTTCCTTGTCAAAGCAGTGATGGTTTTGTAGTTTCCTTTTGGAATATCAGCATCAAAGGGACATAGCTATGCTGTAATAAGTATAAAGAGTTTGTATATCTCATGTGTGATTTGCAGATCAGATTTCAAGTTAGGGTACTTTGCCAGACCTGGAATTTGAGAAAAACTGGTGTCTGCCCCAGGGTCATGTTGTGATAATCAATCAAGACGTGTTTTGATAACGGATTAGTTTGAAAGATAAAACCGAGATGACCACCTATCAATATCTTCGCCACGGTAAGTTTAATTTGATGATTAATTAGATTAACACACCTCTTTTATTACAAATGAATTGCAATACAAGAGGTATTCTGCGTAAAGTAATACGATCACCTTCATCTATTTGTTTCATAAATTGTGATCACGTTTCTTTAATACTTTTTTCTTGTCCATTAAACGAGAAAAATATTTTACTGATTTAGTAATAAAATAAAAAATCAGATTTTGAATAATTTTCTCTTAATTATATATTGAGTATGATACAGACTGTAAATTATGACAAACCATGCAAGTTTGTGTTTGGTAATATTTTACATGTTTATAGTTTGTTTTCATGACACTTTATTTGAATTCTGTATTTTCTACTTTTTTTCAGGTCAATTCCATCCTCATGAGGGAAACTGAGCAGTAAGAAGGTTATTGAAGGCAAAGGACTGAAACACATATTCAGACATTGTTCGTCAGACATTGTTCATATGTAAACTGAAAAGAAAAGAAAGTTTCAATAGAGAAAAACTTTTTCCTATGTAATTAACTCTCCCTGAGGGTATAAATCACCATTAAAAGCAAAATAAACATCTGTATAGGTTATGTGAAAATACACACTATTTTGACCAGTGAAAGGTGAAACTCCTTTGATGAGACCACCCCGCTAATAAGACCACTTTATGAAAGTCCAACAGGTGGTCTTAATGTAAGAGTTTCACTGTATCTGTTGATGGTTAACATTGGAAAGGCCAAGGGTTTGTGTCTGTATATTGTTTTACTTGGTAACAGTTGCATGCCAGTATCTGTTAGTGGTTCTTCAATCAAATGGCCAAGGATGTGTGTCTGAACATGTTTTTTCTTAATAATAGCTGAATGCCTGTATATGTTTATGTTTTTAAATTGAAATGGCAAGGGTTTGTGTCTGAATATGGTTGTCTTGATAACAGTTGAATTCCAGCATCTATTGATGTTTTTCATTGAAATGGCTTAAGGCCTGTAGTTGTTTATGGATTTACTTGGTAACAGATGAATGCCAGTATCTGTTGATGGGTTGACATTGAAATGGCAATGGGTTTGTGTTTGCATATGGATTATCTTGATAACAGCTGAATGCCAGTATCTATTGATGGTTTTACATTGAAATGGCTAAGGGTTTGTGTTTGCGTATACGTTGTCTTAGTAACATCTGAATGTCAGTTTATACTTTATAGTGATGGTTTTACATTGAAATGGCCGGGGGTTTGTGTCTGTATATGGGTTGTATGTATATGGGTTATCTATTGATGGTTTGACATTGGAATAGCCGAGGGGATTACATAGTTATAACTGAAGCCCAGTATCATTTGATTAAATTGGAATGGCTGAGGTCTAGTACCTTGTGATTGATATACATGAAATAGCTAATCGCCAGTGTCTTTTATTAATTGTTTGCCTTGGTTTTAATACTGGAAATACAAAGGTAAATGTAAAAGTTTGTTTCAAAACTAGAATTACATTGTGCCAACTTTGTCTAGCCCACATCCTTTACCGTACATAACTATCACTGTAGTGTATCTTTGTTTCAAACAACGAGGAGTGAATGATGCGATAGACAGTGATAGTCATATACAATAAACCTGTTAAATCAAGTGATTTACATTTGAAGTTCTCAGAAACCGAAACGCACATTCTGAGCCGCGTGATCCATCTTTAAAAAAACATCTTTCGTATTCATGAACATATGTACTTGCTAACACTAATCTCAGCGCATTTCTGAGTTTATATCACTTTCACGGCACAAAAAAAATATTCCGTGTTTTCCCTAAATAAGTGGTATTTCTTTTTTGGGAAGAAAACAAGTGACACGGGGCCAAGTCTGGCAATAATCTAAAGGGTTTGTGAAAAATTGGTGACATTCTCTTACTCTAAGAATTCTGTTACAGTACAATTAATGGCCTGGAGGTTGTTATGCAGATGGCGGGTATATATCAGACCTGTTTTTGGGTGACCATGTTTGAACTATTTTTCTTGTACGATATTTTTAAAAAGCCGTCATGTTACAGTGAAATAACATTCTGAACAGTTTACGTACGTTTCACAATTCTTGTTCAATTCGGTTAGATACTTTCCGCTTTCCATTTAGATTCAAAGTAATGGACGCACGTTTCGGCTTCCGCATTCAACTTTTTTTAACCATATTTCGGATAAATTGTAAGAAAAGTTTTGTCTATTGCAACCCTTGATTTTTTTATCCTGTGTCAGCAAATTTGCTTTCCATCTTGCATTTTGTTTATAGCTTTCAGATATTTTTTCTTTTTCAAAATAAGTTTGTCAACCGATTAAATTGTCTTACTGTGTGTGGACTATGGAACATCGGCTTGAACTATTTCACGGATTATTTCAACGTTTTCCTTGGTCGCAGACGCTACAGGACGATCGGCGCAAAAAAATCATCCTTCAACCAATGTTACCCGCATTTTAAATTTTACCACCCATATACAAACAGTACTGCACAACATTTGGCCCTTTCTGTAAATACCCCACACCTCTTGGTGAACATCTTTCGGTTTCAACCAAAGTAATGACCTACCTCTAACAAAGAAGCGTTATTTCAAGCACAATTTATCCAATCATTTTCCATATAGAATAATGAATATACTATAATTCAATGTACGAATAAGACGTTTACCTATGTTACTTGCCATTGATCACCTCGTTTTATTTAAAGGCATAATAAAGCTCGAAATCGCAATAATTTGATTCTTTTTTTTTTAAAGTCAAACGAGGTGTATATCGCAATATTGAGTCTCTAAAATGTTTCCTATGCATCTATAAATACGAGAAACTAAATAACAATCTTAAATCGAGTGTATATCAGAACATCATTGTTGACATTCTGAACACTGTCGATATAAACCGACCCCACTCATATAAAATTGGAGGTTTCTCATTTCCTCATTATATGCACACATGCGGATGACATCACACACATGGCGGTACACATTTAATACTACACATTGATTAAATCACACCACGATACGCGTTCGTGATATTTATCACGAATAGAGGGCATCTCCGATATACCTTCCGAGCTGCGGAATGTAAACAGTACCTCAGGCTACAGTGACAGTAAAATCAGAAATAAACACATTGATCAATGGATTAAAAATAGTGAATGGCATTTCACATACATGCACAGTAAACAACACTTGTTCAGTGATAGTTTTTGTATTCAAGATTATGCACACATGCACTAAATAACGCGATTTTACCACGCTTTTGAGCATTGTTACGGCTTTAAATATTGCCATATTTCCACGAAATAACAACACTTTAAATATGTATTGAACACCCCATATATGCAATAACTGACATTGGCTATACAGTAGTTTTTCACACACTTTGGCAGTCGAATCATAGATGACCATATATCATCTGTTAACAACATTGATAAAGATAACATCTGCGTTAAACATAAATATGATTTGGTGACATGTTTGTGAAATGATTTGAAGTCTTGTGGGATTGTATATTAAGCTGATATACTCTTTTGGTCTATAAAATGTGCCAAATTATCTGCTTGAAAAACGAAATAAAGTCATTTACATGTCTTGAAAGCAATATAAGATACATGCTGGATTATGAAACAGGTTTCAAGTTAACATTTTTTAGGTAAGTGAACTGGAAAACGCGATGTGAAGAGTCTCCTTCTTTTACCCCATTGTGCATATCCTCCCATGGACATAGCTTTTGTTCGAACATGTCATTAAATGGATTAACCAATACAGCATTTCTGAGAATCCAACGTCGTCGTCCACTACTCTATGCAAGCGTATCTTTAGTATTAAAGGCATTTGTATCACTATCTGATAGATACACTCAATATGGGGATAACTGGGGACATATGCTTCAGCAGAAGACTTTAAGTCAATAAATCCCCCGTTTACAGTGCGGCACACCGCTTCCAAGATAATATTGGAGGGTTTTTTTGTAATTATACTTGATTACCTGGTATTACACGCTAGAGAAAGTACCGTTGTTATGATTCTGTTACAGCGGCTGCATGTGAACAGACGACCTGTCGGGTTTATCGGGAATAAAAACACAAAACTGTCGGGAATAGAAACACTGAATGTGTGGAGTAGAACTGTATGTCGGGAATAGAATCATTGAGTGCCGGGAATAGAAACTCAGTGCTGTCCGGAATAGAAACACAGAACTGTCGGGAATAGAAACACTGAATGTGTGGAGTAGACACTGTATGTCGGGAATAGAATCATTGAGTGCCGGGAATAGAAACACAGTGCTGTCAGGAATAGAAACACAGAACTGTCGGGAATAGAAACACTGAATGTGTGGAGTAGACCACTGTATGTCGGGAATAGAATCACTGAGTGCCGGGAATAGAAACATCGGGTTTCAGGAATAGAAACACAGAATGTATGGAATAGAACACTGAGTGTCGGGAATAGAAAAGATTCGTTATCGTTTCACGGTGGATTAAACTTGAGATAAAATAGAAATGGAACGTCTGTATTACTATATGCCTTTATTCGTTATCGGATGTGTTGTACCGGAAATAGGATGTTTTCCTTATTCAAGGTAAGAATCATTACCTTGAATAACGCTGGTGTACCAATATATGTTAAGCCCTTTTACCGTCATTAACAAATTTGTAATTTTGACAACCGTTATTAACCAATACAGTCCTATAAACATGTCCGAGAAATACCTCAATTTGAGCACTCAGTCTTATCAACTACATTGATCCAAGATAACGATTCTCCGGCAAATTTGTAAGACTGAATAAGACTGCATAAAGATTCTACATTGTTTACACGCCCAACCATTCAGTAAAAAAATAGCAGACGACATTTTCATATTTTGCGCCAAACGATTAAAGCTTCTTGTTTTGCACCAAAGTTATGTTGTCATCGGTAGTATATTGTATACGGAAAGATGTTACGGGCTGTTGTAGAAAATGCTGTCGAATATGCACATATCTCTTATATAATTAGTACACCCGTCAACCATATGGTATTTCTATTATCAATTGATCACAAAATATCGTATGCTAAATGAAATGACAAATTTTGCCTTCATGTGTGTATCCATGTTAGCTCAAGTGGTAGAGCGTCCACTTCCGGTGCGGGAAGCCGCGGGTTCGATCCGCGGCCGGGTCATGCCAAAGACTTTAAAAATGGTAGTAATGGCTTCCCTCCTTGACACTCAGGATTTAGGGTTAGCATTACGACTGGTTTGTCGGTGTCAGGATAGAGTGACCGGCCGGGGTTCAGCCCCACGTGTATCAGTGCTATACACTGGGCACGTTAAAGAACCATAGTTATCTACAGAAGAGTTCTCTGTGTCCGCTTCTTTCTTTGGGACGCCAATTGGTCCTAGCTGGCAGAAAGTGACGTAAACCAAACAAACAAAATCATTTTTGTAATTGGAATGTAAGTTACATCGCCCAAACCCGTGTCAGTAACATACAACAGCTGAATATCGTATGTGATAAACGATATTTATTTTACATATCATCACCAGATATATCCTTGTCTTGTTATTTAGAAAGATGTAGAAAACCACCAAGCAAGTGAAATTGCTTTGTAATTCATCACCGGTCAATTGGTAAAACACCCGTATATTCATACACGAGCAAATGGTATTTTCTGTAGATCTAAATAAAGGCAGGACATCCCCATGCACTAATGCCCGATCTGAGTTTAGGAGAAAAATTACATAAGAATTTTTGTCTTTCGTTTTAATCCTTTAAATTGTGTGTACGTCTGTATATATTTGGTGTGTAATGTGACTTAACATATGTTAAAACCAGTTTGTATGTCAAAGTTGCTTTAACCCTTAATCTGCTGAACAAATGTCGTCTGCTTAAACTGTCGTCTGCCTAGATTTTAAAATTTATCAGAATCGCCCAGTATTTGGAGAAATAATTGACCGAGTGTCAAACAGCTTGGACCCTGATTAGACGCCGAGTTACTCGGCGTCTAATCTGGATCCAAGCTGTTTGCAAATTCTATCACTATCGCCCTTAGCAGGCTAAAGGTTAATTATGCTAAATGACGTATCAACTTTATTCAGCGATGCATTACAGTCGGTTAAAACGAAATAGATAATTATTTTGAATATTTTCTTTAACCAATCAAGTGTCAAAGATATACTTTGTTGCATTATCTATCATAGATGTTTTCCCATGGATATTAATTCGTTATTGACTGAAACTTCTATGAATGAGTTTTACTCAAGTCTGCCTTTATTAATCACGAAAGATCGAATCTGCCAACTTTAGACCTTAGCCTGCTGGAAAAATTGTCGTCTGCTAAAACTGTCGTCGGCCTTGATTTAAAATTTCATCGGATTCGCCCAATATTTGGAGAATCAATTGGCCGAGTGTCAAACAACATGGATCCGCATTAGACGCCGACTTAATAGACGTCTAATCTGGATCAAAGCTGTTTGCATATTATATCACGGTCGCGCTTAGCAGGCTAAGGGTTAAACTTCACCATTGAAATTCCGTAACTAACCGTCACTCTCTCAATTTAACAGGAAACTTCGCAATTTTCAGATATTTATTATTTAACCAGTTACCTAAACCACCAAACCGATATATGTATACAATTTTTACGGATACGTGTTTTAAAAAACACATTCGATATGACGAACTTACCTAGCACAAACAATTACAGATACTCCTATTTAGGGCGACACTATATTGTTGATTGGATACATACTAGAAACCGTCTTAAAAATTGACTTGGAGGGTTTCAGCGGATCTCTTTCTGTAGTTCAGTCATTCCAGCAGTTATAGTGTTTCTGAAGCCACATTTCATATCTTATTTATGTGTGAGTTAGTCACGAATGCAGAAATGTCAGCCGCCAAAGTGCCATAAAACGCACGCGCGTTACGGTACAATACAATTAAATTCAATGACGCACTAAGTAAATCTGGTAGAATTGGTTTAGATAGCATGATATAAAGTATTTCGTATATCACGTTTATTGGAAAATGTGCTGATTGTTTCTAATAAACATGATATATTGATTGATTGTTACGTAATAATTTGATTAAATTCAGTCAACACGCGAATATTTCAGTGTTTCTTTATGCCTTGATCTGTGAACTGGGCAGTGCAATGACGACAATGATTAGCAGGCATGATAAGGATTAACATTATAAATTGCACATAATTCGATGCGCTGACTTTTCTGTCACATATCTACGCTGGGCCATTACTTTAACACACAAACACGCATAACACATGATAGATAGATCAATCAAATGAAGACGATGTGCAAATGGGAGACATTTTGATGAGATGTCGGCTTTGTGCTTGTCAATAATTGTAACCGAAAAAATGATTTTGTGCTTGCAAATTTCGCTAGAAGGGTCAAACCACGACGTTAAATAGTCGCTTAAT
>JAULCC010620181.1:0-10297 GCA_032358795.1 Nuttallia obscurata
GTGCCCAGACCGGGATTCGAACCCACAGCGATGAGGGGCTGAGAGATTGCAAGTCAACGACTATAACCACTCGGCCATTGAGGCCCCACTTCAGCGTTGAGAGAGCGACAGATACGGTTGTTTAAAATGTTAAGCATGTATTTATATTTGTAAGGCATGATTGAATGTCCCCAACATGCATATTTGTTATACATTGTTTGGGTATGATGTAACGACGGTTGTCGCTCTGTCAAGCGCTCAGGTTACACATTGCAATATATAAAATAATGTCATAAGTTATTTTGTCGGGTTTCGTTTAGTTTTTCTTATTTTTGTGGAATAGACAAGTACGAATTTCACTAATTAAATGAAGTTGATGAATTTGCTAAATAATATGACAGGTAAACGGTTAACGTATTCTTAGGGTAATTTATTTGAATAATGTATTGATGTCGAGGTACGGGTTCAAATATTTAGGTACATGCACATGGCAAGTTTGGTATATAAATGTACATGTCATATCTGGTATACATATGTCAGGATGTCAAGAGACATATTAGCTATTGCCCATGTGTGTTTATTTGCAAAATAAAGTAATACATTCATATGCATTGTGTATAGCTTGATATAATAAAGAAGCGTAGTATTCTGATTTTTTGTTACACATTTATGACTCTATACACGCTGCCTAAATGGCATAGTAATCAGATAACACTACAACCGAATAAGAACAAAGCGCCAACAAGTATTTTTTT
Source organism: Nuttallia obscurata (assembly GCA_032358795.1). Taxonomy (NCBI): domain Eukaryota; kingdom Metazoa; phylum Mollusca; class Bivalvia; order Cardiida; family Psammobiidae; genus Nuttallia; species Nuttallia obscurata. The sequence continues at coordinate 735 of JAULCC010620181.1, forward strand.
AAAAGTAAGAAGTTGAACTGATTCATAACATATGTAATCCATGTCAGCACTTCAACAACATGCAAATTCAAAAAACATGTAATAGATACTTCTTTTAGAATCATGAATGCCAATGATATTTAGCTAATCTGTGCAAAAGGCTCCGGGAAGATATTTTGATAGGCATTCGTCCGTCGTATGTCGTAAGTCCACAATTTGTTTAAACGACATCTCCTCTGAAATCACTGAACGGAACTTGATGACACCTGGCTGGGACATTCCTTGGAGGGTTCCCTTTCAAAATTGTTTAAAAAAATCCGTTCCATAAAGAACTCTGGTTGCCATGGCAACGAAAATGAAAAAAACAATCTTCTTTTCAAACCCTGTTGGTCCAATTTCAACATTATTTCACAGGAATGATCCTTGGGCGGACCTCTACCAAAGTTGTTCAAATATAATGATATGTCATAAAATATGGCCGTCAGATGCGGGGCCTGTTTTCCTTATATAGCTACATGTATACTGAAAACTTTGAAAATCTTCTTCTCTTAAACTACTGGTTCAATTTCAAATTAAATTCACAGAAATGATTCTTGAATAGATTTTACAAAAGTTGTTCAAAGAATTGGATTCCATACAGAACTCTGGTTGCCATGGCAACAAAAAAGAAAGACTTAAAAGATCTTCTGCTCCAAAACTAACGGCCATATTTGTAAATAACAAGGCATAAGTGTTCTTTTGGTGATCCTTTACACAGATTGTTCAAATTGTTTGGATCACTTAAAATCATGGGCGGAGCCAGTTTTCATTATATTATGTATATAGTGAAAATTAAATACTCTTCTATTTTCAAAATTACATATGGCAGAGCTTAGATATTTTTGCCCTTATCATGCCCTAAAAGGCCTTTCCTAAGTTTGTTGAAATGGTGACATTGTGGTCAAATAAGGCCCCGCCATAGTGTACGTATGTGTGGTGGTGGTGGCAGTGGTGTGTGTGTGTATGTGTGTGTGTGTGTGTGGGGGGGTGTCTTGTTTTACATAGACTCAATGAATATTGAAAACTGAATGAATATTTACTCTAAAACCATACATGCTAGAGCTAAATATTTTGCATTTTAAATTTTCATCATGCATGTATTCTGTGTTTGTTTCAGTTTACACAGACAGTAAGGTTTACTTATTTGTATATAGATATTTACAGGTTAGCGATTACAGGAACACCATGGTCCTCTTGTTTGAACTAAGGAATGGCGATGCAACACAACTATGGAAACGCCTGACGCAGACAAATCAAACAAAGAATACTTATGTAATATGAAAACAATAATAAATCATATATTATTTCTAAAATAATATAGTTTTATAATATAAACTTTGGGAAGGGTTACGGGTGTGATACAAACAATGATACGGCCACCCATGCATCATGCAACTGTTAAAATATGCTTTTTTATTTCATCTCACATTATTTCAACATCTAATATACGCAATCCTGACATATGTGTACGTATTGTTTATCAAAACGGCAATGAATTTACTTTGAAGTTATGACCCGCTATATAGCGTCAATAGATTTGGAAACAATCTTCTCAAATAATCTATATGCATGTCCTCATTAGATACATTAATGACGTTGTTGAACTTGATTAGTCCGCATCCCATATATGGCACACGTTTCAATTATGTAAGCGCTTGTGACAAATTGGATACTCTTTGTCATTCAAATCCTTAATTGGTATCAGGACTCCATCAGTGAAATGTTTGTCTTATTCAGTCGTCATCATCGCATGTTGTCCCTTTTGCTACGTTTCTTCTGACGAATTTTTTTATTTGCATGCAAGGTTTCTTCATCTTCTGTCCACTTTTTTGGCACCCTCGATAAACACCTCTCGACCTATAAAATTGGTATGAAGATTGCTAACCTGATGATGATAATAGAAGTAATATAATAATAAAAAAATAATTTTAATAATGATAATTGATTATTTATATTTGAAGGGCAACATGTATATATATGCAAAAGAAAAGTTTTAATATCATTTTACTTGAAACATGGTCATTTATAACATATCATACGATATAACAAATTAGTTTTATATTACTCATATTTAATGCTTAATCGGTTCAATATTAAAGTCAAACAAATATGTACATACGAGAACTAACTTTTCCCATTATCGCTTTGCTAATTTCAGTGGCAAACAATTATTTGATGACGTATAGACCTCTATTAATGTATAATTTACATATGACAAGAAAGAACATGCTTATGTGTTTAAGAAATAGAACATAACAAACATTGGATCAAAGTAAATTACCCATTGGTAAAACAATGCTGCAGCTTGATTTGCCCGGAAAACTTTTTCGTAGGAATGTTTATACAGCTTTTTCTTGACTCTTTCTAAGTGTTCTAGCTTCACAAGCTTCCACGGAAATGAGGGATCGTCTAGTTCTCCCATTTGCTTCAATATGTTTTTGAAATCAAATGTGTCTGCCGTAACTTTCATTGTTGCTTGAATTACCAACCAGTCCTGAAAATCGTAAGAAACTCTCTTGAAATTTCAGATATATATCCACGGGGCAATGCGGCAACATTTAAAAACAAAGAAAAACAATTACTCGAAATTAAATGAAACATATGAACGCCATTTTATATAAACAAATCAGACTTTTATATATAAATCAAAACGATTCTACGAAGACTGGATCCAAACAATTGTATTTTGTAACAAAAGACCTCCAGTCCACAAGACATTAACATTGTGAAAATACACCTACGAACAATAAATTGTCTTTCTCTGAGTTATTTTAGTACAGTCATATAACGAAGTAATTAACATGCCAATAATAGGTCATACAATGCTGGACTGGTTTACATTGATACAATAACACGCATTACACTTTCTATAAACATCTTACTGTAGAATCAAACTACCAGACACTTCCTTCATCCGAAGTCTGTCAAATGTACTAAATGGATAAACATGTCACCCACATCGTACCAAATAAAGCGATACATAAATCTTCAGATAGGGCAAACGACGGAGAAGTGAAATTCGGTTTCTATTGTATTAAAATTTGATGATAATTGGCAGTGTCAACGTATTATTCTGCTGTTGAGGTGTTGTTGAGCCGCCCAGTAGCAGTTCTGAATGTTTGACTTGAACACCTTAAATTAGTGTATCATTTTTCTAAATAAATAAATTATCTATGTTTACTCTTTTTGTGTTCTTGAAGTCAGTAAATATTTGTTTAAATTCTTTATAAAAGTGTTTGGTAGCGTGAATATATGGCTAAGCTAGTATCACTTGAGTAGATACTATAGTAATAGGAAAACAACAAAAGCGATATTAATTTAGCTTTACAGAATCTTATTGTTTTAATAATGTAATGTTTCTCACATCCATCTTGCCATAATAGCCAAGCATTAATAAAAGTGCTTTCATGGTGTTATGGATTTCCGGAACAGGTCTGGCAACTTTTATTATTTCCTCGTGTGCTTCTTTCAATGTGTATACGCCCCTTGGATAACCTAGAATAGTTCAAAAGCTTAAGACGTCCAGTTTAACACATGTAAAAGTCGGAGAGTTAAAAACAACTCTTCATAATGATTTATTTTTAATTAACTCAGTACTCATGATATCTAATACTTTTTCATAAAAAGGATATGTATTGTAATAAGGTTAGTATGTACATTATGTAATGTTATGATATCATAAATGATGTCAGAATCACTAAAGTGTCCAATGTTTAATTTATGGTAACACAATGTTCTGATGATATAAGAAAATGTGCACATATTCATTAAAACTCAATCAGCAAAGGAAAACGCAACCCAAATTTGAATGCATCTTGAACTTAAGTGTATGCTGAACAAATAACAAAGTGAAAGAATGTTCAAATTCTGACTAAAACTGAAGAAACTGTAAAAAAAAATAAAAAGTATAAAAAATGGTAGCTCATTTGCATACTAAATTATGCAAATAAGAAGAGTTTGGTCAGAAATTTGTACGAAAAGGGCTGTTACCTTTTTATATATATTAACTTAACTGGGTGTGTTATTATCACATCTTTTAACTGATATCAAAACCAATAGTATCTAAACAAAAACACATGAAGCAATACTTTTATTACAGTATTATTTTCTGATAATATAGTTATAATTGTGGGATTGCCAGAAAGTTTAAAATAGCCGCCCCCACGATCCGCCATTATGTTGTACTTTAAATAGTAATATCTTGCTTATATGAATTCCAATTTTCAAACTTCTTTCACATATGTGAATTATTTCAAGATATCTTTGATTTAAGATCTAATTATTTTTAGGGTTGCCTTTTCCTTTTACATGTTCATAAGCGAAATTCAATATGGCATGCGTAAAGTGGTATATCCTACAATTATGTTTTATTAACCATATCGGCGCCAAATATTTTTTTTCTGTATATAGTGTCGTCTATCTTAATGTTCAAAGTGATCGTTTCTTGAATTTCTGTTTAAAAACAAAATCAGGATGTCAAACAGTTTTGATCCTGATAAGACGCCCATTTAGAATAAGACATTTTGTAAAAATATCACCGAGTCGCCTATGGCGACGATGGCGTTAATGATAACAAATCCTTACCGCCATGTTGCAGGAGATTGTCCTTAAACATCAGTAGTTGCTCTATTTCTCCTACGAAGGCGGATCTATACCTGTACTTCAACACCTTCATCAGCGTATTGTTGATGATCACGTGATTTCGTCTCTTTATACAGTCTTCAAGATCTGAATTTAACCAATTAACGTGGGTATGCATTTATATAGAAAATGAAAACACAGCATCTTACTCAAAACAAAATAGTATAATATATTGTTAGATACTATCGTTTGTTTTCATGCTACGGAAGTTTGCATGCTTATCATTCCAATAATCTGGTTTTCCATCCTCAGACTCCAGCATTCCTATTTTTTGATAATACAGTCAAACCTCTCTATAGCGGCCACCCAAAAAGCTATAAATTTTAGAAATTTAAGACAGGTGACTGTTTAATGCAGGCTGAAAGTAATGCAGAAAGCTCCTATAGGAGCTTTCTGCATTACTTTCATCGTGCTTTAAGAAACCACCTGTCTTTGTATCAATATATACCTGTTTAAAGAGTGGCCGCTTTAGAGAGGTTTTACTGTTTACCAAACTAAATGGATGGTTTTTCTTCTAAAAAGCTTATGGCATTGTTTTATGGTGAAACAAACAAGTAGGTTTCTTTTAATAATTGGTATTCGAGTTGAATAATGATATACACTCAGGGAATTCATTTTGTAGGCTGGTGCTTCACAGACGTCTTAAAACGTACACTTTGTTATGTTGTATAATCATTACGATGTATTCTGAAATATTGCTCAATGTTTCGAATCAACAGAGACATTTTCATACACGTATCTTCCTTGAATCTTTACAATTAATGTAACATTTTGTGATATTAATAGTTACTCTGAAGGGCTTAAATAAACCAATCATTTAAACGTCTATTTTTTTCATTATTTGAATTATCCGTTGTTGATTTGTTTTATGTAAGTCTATTATGAATGAAGTTAATACGGGAAGTCTTTCATGTTGCTTTTCGGAAAACAGTAATGGCAAATTACTGATTTAGAAAGAACGCGTTTTCCAAATGTTCAGTTTGACCTAAAAGTAATTATTATGAAGTAATTCAACCTCTTCGCAGCTTCATGTACTCTATTCGCAGCTCTGCAGCAGCTATGTCATTGTCGACGACAGAAATCTTGGCACCCTTGCACTTTTTTATTGCATGCTGAATCGACTCAATGTTTCCGCCTGCCATCGAATTGTGCAACTCCCTTCTGGCTAGTTTCTCGGGCGTGTACTACAAAATAATTTGAGAATACTCAGTTTTTTAACCTTTAGCCTGCTAAACGCGACTGTGATAGTATTTGCAAACAGCTTGGATCCTAGATAAGACGTCGAGTAACTCGGCGTCTAATCCGGATCCAAGCTGTTTGACACTCGGCCAATTGTTTTTCCAATAATTGAGCGATTCTGATGAATTTTAAAATCTACGCAGACGACAGTTTAAGCAGACGACATTTGTTCAGCAGGCTGAAGATTAAAAATCAACCTTTATTAGTTTGAAGAAGGAAACCTCTTGTTTCAGACTTTAAATTATGTTCTTTTACAAGATAAATATATTGGAAGTTTATCTAAATTGAAAAAAGTTTGTTGACCCTGTTATCACAAAGCAATTTCCTTATATATGGAGAATAAAACATTATGGAAATTAATCTGACTGAATACTTGACAGTTTGATTTACCTGTCTGGCCCAGTCATAGCGTGCCGCAAGAAGATAGAAACATATTGGCCGAGTTGTGTTCTTCAAAGGTATCCGTCTCTCTTTTTGTATTGTAACACTTGTTGCTTTGATTACCAAAGCATATTCTCCTTCTCTTGGAACAGTCACGCGCATCTTCAATAAATTGTTCGCGTGGTCTCGGAGCCCCTCTACACAACGTCCAAGGTTTAATGCTGCTTTTTCATGGACATGTTTCTGTGCCTTTTTGTCCATGTCTGGAGTTAAAGGGGCCTTTGTTGCTGTAAGGGAGTACGGTGCTCTCAGTTCAGCATCGTAGTCAAACTTAGAAAACGCATTTCTGCCTAACTGAAAAGATATATTTATGATGTTCTCTGGGGTGGCAAAAGGTGGTGGAATAACCCTATCTTCCTCAGTCGGCAATATCGTTATGAATCCATTCGGATTAGACGGCAGAATCAAACCAGCTCTTTCGGCAACAGGACCAGGACCCCAACCGACTGTGCCGGCGTCTGCCGGTAACGGTATGCATGGTTTCATTGGTTCAGGACAAGTTATCTTAAATCTACATAAGCTGTATAAGCTTTCAAGTCCACCAGATATTTCAAGTTTATAGGTACCTTCGAAAGGCAATCTCACATCGAAAATAATTCGTTCATTGCTTCTAAAGTTGAGAACCAGTTTCGAATAGTCCATATTTCCAGCAACTGTGTTCGATGTTTTCCCTGTTGTAACACTGGTTTGTGTGAGATTACTATGAAATATCAGTCGACTTGCTAGATTCGTTGGTGCAATAAATTCTATTCTAATTTTTCCATCGCTTGAATGCAAAATAGAAAATGGATCACTGACAAGCGTCAAACCAAGTGTAAAAAACGTTTTAGTAATATATGGTAATTTCATGAAATCTTCAGGAGAGTTTATCACTTTCGTAGCTGGTAAAAGTTGCCATTCGTTTTGTTCAGTGTAACATTTGTAGATATATTCTTCCGGTCGTGGCATGAAATAGTCTTCGTTAAATATTTGCAAATAGCCTTTTTTTGAAGTGCGATGATTTGTTGGCACAGAAGATACTACAACATTTTCATCTATTTCTACTAAACCGGGTGCCTGCTTTCCATAAACGCCTCTGCAAACCCAAACTGGATGAACAATTTGCCAGCTTTCATCAACAAAGACAGCACACCATGTATCTTTTGAGTCTTGATCAATTACGTCACCTGGGGCATACCGCCCAGCTTTTACCAATCCATCTATCATTACACATGGAATGCCAGCAGCTCTGTTACAAAGTAAATAATAATATTTGGGGGGAAAATGGACAATATCTTTTCCGATTTTAATAATATGATATATCCCTCAACACTTATATTCCCAAATATGTTTTTTTAGTATTTATTTTTAATCTATTTTTATGGCTGAAACATTCATAATCTAATTACCTCATGAAGACTACAAAAGAGAGTGTTATAGACAGACATACATTCAGAGAGAGATAACATGGTCAGGAAGACACACACCTACGCAGACAGTGAATATAATGACAAACAGAAAGAAAGGTAGAAAGAGAGAGAAAGAATCTTTGGAAATCTTTCATAATTACGTTCAATGTTAAAATAAGGTACATGTAGTTTTATTGTAGTTCTATTTGTTTAAGTAATACAAAAATGCATATCCTAACGATATTATCAATATGATTACTATTTACTTAATTAACGAAATGCATATATATATAGAAGAAGTCTTCAACCGTCATTATCATTCTGCTATATCATCTTACATCAAATAAAGGAAATATCACTTTACATAGTACTTTTGATCATAGCTTTCGAGTGCTTATGCATGTAAAAATACGAAAGCATCCATTCAATCAAATAGCATTCATATTCCTTTCTATGTCGATCATAAAATTGTAATGCATGTCTTTAAACGGAATTTGCCATTTAAGTATTGCGACCGGTTACAGTTTAACGGCGTCTACAGGTGCATGTACATGTAATGCAATTGAGTCTTTACATTACACAGAACTGATTTCGAAACATATGAATAAAATGTAAGACATATTTTAGATGTTGTCATCGTATTCAAATGACTGTATATGCTATTACCTGCAGAGTAAAGTGAAAGCTTTTGTAAAGGAAAGTGATTGGTATTGTAGATGTTGCAGTATTCCGGACGGTGTTGTCAGCTCAGCCTGTCCATATTTGCATTTCTCTGTATTTTGAAAACCAAGCCAGACCAGTATCGACCTGACAAAGAATGTCTGTGGATAGAATCCCTGTTTAATAGGCTGTTTTAAATATGTGAACAGAGATTCAAACATTTGTAGATGGTCCGGCCCTGCCTGCAAAACAAGGCATTGTATTTTTTTATTTGATGATTATAATTATTTTGAAGAATTTGCTCTTGATATGATATGTCCAGCGCTGAATCAAACGTTACTTAATACAAAATTGATTTCTACTTTAACAGCATTGTCTGTTAAACAATGCCATCATTACTTTTTGCTTAAAACAAAATATTTAGAAATATGGGTGTTTGACTCTTGTAACAATCTGTCAAAAATTTGCCGTGGTAAGATTTTTTATGCGCAGTTTAAACCTGCTATGGAATTTTAAGTTTCTTAAACGACAACGTTTATCAGCATTGCATATTATTGGCATAAATGGAATGGAAGTTTGAAACTGTCAGTATTAAATAAACTGCAAACGCTTTTTAATCATTCTCTACTTTAATCTGACATTCAACAAGCAAAATGCATGTAGTCTGAAAAGTACGAGTATAAATAGAGTATAAATAGTAAGGTTAAAAGATGTTCAGTGTAGGTGACGGTAATCGAGAAGGAATTGTATTCTTTTAACAAAATCCACATCTTTAAAGACTTAGTATCAGTAGGTAATAATTTTTATCGCATGACGTTGCTTATATCCGGTGTAATATAATCATCACGTATTTCTTTTTATCACATGGCCCGCCTTGTATTATATTCAATATACCCATGTCATATTCTGTTATAGTACACGTGTTATCTATCACAAACCGATTCACAAAAATGTATTCTTCTATGAATGACAGGTGTCAAATTGTTTTCCAATGAATTTCTTTGTTAGTTTCTTACTATATATTAATACAATAATTATTGCTATATATTTCAGACTGTCATCATTAACATGTGTTAATGTATATTGTTGGATTTTCTCTATAAACTGTTAATTTTGTTTGACTAAACTGTTTGTTAAAATGTTGATTTTGTTTTGTGGACTACTTTTCTGAGTAAG
>JAULCC010620192.1:0-10296 GCA_032358795.1 Nuttallia obscurata
GAGATGTAGCTGTATAAATGAAGGGATATAATTAGAGGGATTGAAATGTAGGGATATAATTATAGTGATGGAAATGTAGCTACATAAATGTAGGGATATAATTATAGTGATTGAGATGTAGCTGTATAAATGTAGGGATATAATTTTAGTGATGTAAATGTAGAGATATAATTATAGAGATGTAAATGTAGCAATATAAATGTAGGGATATAATTATAGGGATTTAAATGTAGGGATATAATTATAGTGATGGAAATGAAGGTATATATAAATGTAGGGATATGATTATAGTGAAGGAAATGTAGCTGTATAAATGTAGGGATATGATTATCGGGATGAAAATGTAGCAATATAATTGTAGGGATTTAATTATAGGGATGGAAGTTTAGTGATATAAATGTAGGATTGTGAATTCTGAAGTTTTACTGGTAAACTCTATTTATCACATAAACTGCCTACTGGGAGTGACATAAAGCAGTGACATAAATATCATATGTAACTAGTTATATAAACATAACTTGAAACCGGTTGAAAAAACACGCTCACTATACAATTTTCTTAAAATTTCGCTTTATGTGATAAATAGAATCTTATATACGTGTTTTTCCAATATCATTTTTATGAAACTCGTTGACTAAAATCATATGACACTTGCCAAGGCTCGTGTCATTTGTTTTAGTCAACTTGTTTCATAAATATGATATTGAATAAACACTCATGTAAGATCCTCTATTTAATATGGAGTCAGTTGGGAATTCTTCAAATTATATGCACTCAATGAAGAGGACGTTAGGGATGTAAATGGACATGTATTCTTATATAACCCTTTTGGTTCCCTGGCTTTTGATGATTCTCAGTTCCTTACTCCTGCTTTTGTTTTAAAAAAAATAATCTCCATTCTTTACTTCCATTACCCTACATACCATATATAATATACACCTATGTGTTTTGATTTATAAGCCAAAATCATATTATTCAAAGTAAAAGTCTCTCTTCTCTTAGCCTTATCAAGAGATTTTTGTAAAAAAATCATAAACAATAGGACCAAAATGGTCCTGAAAAGCTCACATGAAGATGGTCACCCTATTTCTAAAATAAACACCAGATCATTTTGTGTCAGGTGAGCTATAAGAGTGTTCCTAACTCACTATCCATACTTTATGTTCATGAACCATGAAATCAGAAACAATATTTTCAGATCATGTGACTTACCTGTGTATTGTGTGTGACAAACATCAATCAGATTCTTTATACATTACAGGGGTGTAACAAAACAACAAACAAGGAATCTTTATCACATAACATATTTTAATGTACTACCAAAGATTTATGTCTTCAAGTATAATGGGCTTGAACAATCTGTGAAAACATGAACACAGTAATCCTGACAATTAATTATAATTTATGATTTTTGACTAATATTAAAGCCAATATTAGGAAATGGGGCGTTGTTGGCCAGTAAATATTTACCATTATAATAGATAAGCTATTCTTCTCAAGAAAGAAAAAATGAATGAAATTTTACACACTATGACATATAGGAAATGGTAAAGTGCACGGAGAGAGAGAAAAGTGTCAATGCCATGAAAGAATACACAGCTGAGAGAAAAGAAAGCTCCCAAAAAGTGCAAAGATGTTGCCTTCATTTAAAATAATAAATTAGTGAAAAAACAGGATATATTTAAATTTTATTGAAAGTAAAGAAATAAATAAAACTTGTTCTGTGCATGCATCCATTGTTGACTTTATAAAAGGATTTGAAAGAGGGTGTTTGGGGTTTAAAACAAAGATGTACATGATGAATAATGAATAAGATAACATTTTATTCAAACAACACACACCCTCCTCCATTTAAATAATATGCCTAATTTTATCTCTTAATTCTATCTCCATAAATCTTCCCCTTTTAGCCCAAAACAAAAAGATGATATTCATCTGCCAAATTTGATGGTAAAATGTTGAACTTAAGTGTTAGGCAGACATCAATGTAAATGTTTATCAGTTCTGGGCAATGTTACTGCCAAGATATAATAACAAGCCAACTTATCTAAAATCATTACTGAAAACACCCTTAACCCTTTAAGTGCTGAATTGTCGTCTGCTGGAAAAGTTTAGCTGAGTAATTTTTCAAAAGTTATAATCTGAGTGGCAAACAGTTTGGCTCTCAGATTAGAAGCCACATTTTGTGGCGGCTGATCTAGATCCAAACTGTTTGCAAAGGTAATCACTATTTGGGTCTAGCACTGACAGGGTTAAATTGAGAACTCATAAAAAGTGTGAAATATAACACAATTTGTTTTCTTATTCCATAGCTCTATAATCCTTTGGCTCTTGGTAGTATTAACTTTGGTGAAGTTATCTTCTCTCAATAGGTAGCAAAACAATGGTAGTGCTAAGTTTTGGAATGTTGTCTCCCTTTCATTGCAAGCAAATTATGAAGCTGCTAAGATTGGGGAAGTTATCTCCCTTTACTGGGATAGTGTATGATGCTGACAAGTAGAACCCAAATGTAAAGTACATGACATATACAGTACACACAAATACTAAAGTGAGTTTAAATCTTGTCAGTCCAAATGATGCACAGATTAAAAAAAACAAAAAAAAAACACAAAAAACACTACTCATTTTGGATTTAATTGGTGAAGATTTTTTAGCATGTGTCATCATGCAATATAAAAAGTTAATCTTCTATAATTTCACTGGTCAAGATTTTGTAACGCCAGTCATTTAATACAACGGGCAAAGTTGTCTAAAACTTTGATAGAAAAGAACATGACAATATGTTCCAACTGGTACTACCAAGAGCCATTAAAAAAGCAACAATGGGGTTATACATATAATGACATTACTCTTATTTAAAAAAAAAACTAAAAAAAATCAGAAATTGCCCTACTTGTACAGGTTTAGAAGTAACTACTAAAAGTGTGCACACATATTTCATCATATATTGGTCCTAAAAAAAATTAACTTCTTACATATAAAAAGGCAACCTTTTCAACAGCAAGAAATATTTATGCTGACTTTTGAGAGAAGAAAATTTCCAAAATTCTTTTTATTACACAAGGAAATGTATAATGAATTAATAACTGAAGCAGAATATGGCATAAGTTTTTTTTTCCCCAAAAGTTTTTATGAAAAGGCAGTCTGGGGACTGAGGTTATGAATATTCTTGAACATAGATTCTTCTCATGCTCAAACTTTCATGTGTTCCATTGGTGGACTGTTATCATTTGACTAATTTCAGCCAATCACAGTCATAGGTCTTTGAGAATGACAATGTGCCTATGCGCAAAGAAGTTTCATAACCTAAAACAATAGTGTTCAAGAAACTACTCCTACAGTTTGCTGACAGCTTGCATGTTCTTAACATTTTAGGCGCTGAATTGTCATCTGCCAAAAAAGTTTTTGACTGCCAAAACCTAAAAAAAAATAATTTCTGTTTAATTTTTAAAAAAATTATAATCTGAGTGGCAAACAGTTTGGGTCTCAGATCAGACACTGAATCTTGTGGTGGTTGATGTAGAACCAAACTGTTTACAAAGGTAATCACTATTTTGGCCAAGACCTGAAAGGGTTAATATCACTGAATAATGATCACATACAAAGGCAGGTTTTTAAATAATTCTCATATGTACTCTCATACAATTTGGTACAAATTAAAAAGTTTGTTTATCATTTGCTTCACTATTGTCATGTACAATTGTATGTGTTAATTGATATACCATAGATAAAAAAATGTTGACAATTTTCCTGTGTCATTTATGAAAAAAAGAAATGGTGTTTTTGCTAATCCTGCTTTTGAGGTGTCAAAGAGGTGTTCACAGGGGGATAGAGACACACACTGAGGTAGATATACTAAGATCATAAAATCTGACAATATTCAACAGTAAATATACTAACTCCAGGAACAATAATCATAACTTAGGAGCTGAACACAAAACTACCCTATCTTTAATAGAATACAGACACAGGTAGCCTTTTTATGCACCCAGCCCCCAAAAAACTTCTAACACTCATCAACAACTAACATTTTGACATGTACATGAAAGACAAACTGATGATCTCTAGACATATTGTAATACAAAACATAAAAATAATTTATATCCTGAAGAGGACAGAAACTGGTCAGAAAATATTTGTTCGGAGTGATATCGTTCAAAAGAAACAATGAACAGAAGAGAGGACTTCAATAGCCTATGTCTCTTTCCTAATCGATTTGAAGTAACCAAAGTTAATCTTGACACTAAAAACATCAGAGGTTTTAATGTCGTCTTCTTCTGAAAAGTTCTGCAAATTCAGCGGCTTTAATATAATTCAGTTTTATTTAACTCCACCTACTTTTGAAGAGGTTGAGTAAGTTTGGTTTTAAGTTACTGTAACATTGGTATAGTGTGTAAATACTATGTCAGCATTGGTAAAAAGTTAAGATGTAGATTAAGACACTGATTAACGGTAACAGAGGTACAGTTTCAGAAAATGAATAACAGGTAACGATTTAGAGCTGAAAAACGGGTATGGATTTAGAGCTGAATAACAGGCATGGATTTGGAGCTGAATAAGAAAGAAAGAAGTATGGATCAATAAAAATCTATAACTGCTGGAGGAATTGAATTGCAGAAAATCAATATGTTGTCTCAAAAGATCATAAAAGGATAACTGTGGTCCTCTTCACTGTCACTAGGTACCATGCATATGCACAAATGGATTAGGCAATATTTTTGTAAAAATAAAGAGAATGCTATAAGTCTACTGCAATGAATGTTTCTGAAGTTATTTTACAATTTAATAAATTTAGAATAATCAAAGCTATCAAAAGAAGAAGAATTAAAGATAACTGATTACTTGCTTTTTTCCAATCAATTCTGTCCTATAAAGGGTTTAAGGAAACATGAGATGTCTTTTACCAGAGTTGAAATTACAATACACCTTCACAAGTTTATTGACAGTAGAACATCTACAAGAATTATGTGCTGACTCTTTTGAATGTTGCAAGGCAATACCTCAGATTGCATCAGTTGTAGACAGTGAAGTCCTGATCAGATGGCTGCAGTAGGGGTCAAATAAATAGGGACTGTACTGTCAATAACTTGAATTCCCCTCTCCAACCCATTGACAAAAGTGAAAATAATAAAGAGATGATAATGAATAAATGATAAACTTGACCAATCTCTAGGTAAACTTTGGAAAGTTCAGGTACAAAGTTCAGCACTATAAAGGTTAAACATACAATTTGTCAAGGATTAAATTGTTCTTTCACCTCTGGTAAAACAGTAGCTACTAGTAGGTCCAATGATTCTATTGATCAAACAGGATAAAGGGGTATAACTCAACTAAATCAGTCAAAAAAGGGGGATAACTCATATAAAATGAGATATCAATTAAGTATGGTGCATTTATACACTAAAATACCAGTGAAATTTCAAGGAGCTATACACATGGGGATGATTTTGATTTGATAACACAATCTTACATATCTCACATGAAGTCAAATCACACGACACAAACAATATAGGTATTAAAATTTATAAATTCTTTCAGCTATGCAAGTGTAAATACATGTTAAATGAGCTGCGTATAATTTTTCTCAAATCTCAAAATCTGAAGATTGTAAAGTGTGTCAGTTATAAGCGACTTCATTTTTCCCTGTAGTACACCACAACCTTAGGTTTATAGTCCCTGAATGAAAAGTTAGAGTTTGATTAAAAAGTTCTCGGCACATTTTCCCTACCAGCTACACACTAAGGGATAGGTATAAAACAGTCATACATGTGGATAAAAATGTGCAACACTAATGACATTCTAACACCAAATTATGAGATATAATAATTGTTACCATTGTTACTGATTTGAAATCAGTCCCCATGTTCAAAAAGCATTTTTTTTTTTGGTCTTGGCTGAGTTTTAAATAAACTTTCAGTGTCATCTATAGCTGAATTAAGTGTTTTAAAGTGAACTTTTAAGTAGGTAACTCACATTGAGTTTATTTTCAATAAGAATTTTATCTTGTTTTTTTTGTTTGTTAAAATTGCAAACATCTGCAGAAATCATTTTCAATCTCATACTCAGCTGAACTTGAAAATGCTTCGTGAACACTGGGCCTCACCAGGTAATAATTACAGCTAATTTCTCACTCATACATCAAATGTATTTTTAACAATAATTGGTTATTCCAAAAATGACCAGGAAAACCCCAAATATGTCTTCAATTTTTCAAATGATTTGATATCCTCATTAGACATCAAAGTAATAATGATACTATAAAATTATAGAACTTATCAGCTAAACATATATATCATAAAAATCATTTTCAATCAGACACAGAAGCTGTGTTTTGATCTTGGACTGCTGTTGTAAGAATCAAAGTAGAGAATTAGTCAGAATCTTCAAACAGCACAGACCTAGATTTTCCTGACAACTTTTTCAGCCAATCACAGCTGTTTATTTTCCTCCTATAACAGCCAAATTTGGAAGAAATCTCCAAAAGAATGAGAATATGAATAAATTTCATGGAAAATAATGTCAAATTAAATTCTGCAATAGTGTCAAGGTTTTCGAGCATGACTTGTCAAAGAACATCAATAATCATTATAACAGAATTTAAGCTTTTTACATTATTATGTAGCATTAAGAGCACTTGCTACAGAGGAAATAACGTTATATTAACAGCATGTTGCCCTGAATTTGTCTGTTAAATATTCGAGAGAAAAACTGTAACAGTATTTTAAGAGCTCAGCGCAATATTGTTCCATGGATACAACCTTTGTCGTCTCCCACCAGTTTAGATTCAGCCCAGTCTGCACATCCACACAGTCTGATCAGGATCTACACTGATCGCTTTCAGATTATTAAGGAAAAAATATTCCTAGAAGCAAACAATGTAGATCCTGATCAGACAGCACGGACCTGCAGCCTGACCTAGATTTACAATGGTCACACATGACATATATGCATAGTCGTATCTATGGAGTTAAGTGGTAATACATATACAAAATGTATGTCACACTGAGTATGACCCTTAGATTATAACATTCATGAGGCTGAACTTACACTCAAACCCAGAAGTCAGTAGTACATTTCATTGGTTACAGCTGATCACATGATAATATTTGACCAATAAAATCCACTCACTTCTCAAGTGTGAGAAAACTTCTTAATCAACAAAGTTTTGAAAATTCTACAACATTTTTTTTCTCCTTATTTCATCTCCAGGTTATTCTAGGTAGGAGGTTAAAGAACCTTTTTTGAATTTCGACTCACTCACTTTCAGACCTTCTTGAATTACAATAATTGTAATTGAGAGTATGGTAATTTCAATTAATCATATCAGAGAAACTTTGATTTCATTGGCTAGAACTGATAGTTTGACAGCCAATCATATCAAAGAAATTTGAAGTTCGGCCAATAATATTAAAGAGACTGATTGTGAGAATTCTGGACACAAGAATGTTGTTTAACATCTATAACATTTCACTCTTTTGTATGGAGCGGAGCTGTGAAGACTTTATAACATTTCTTCTTTGGCAGTTAACAGTATTCTCATGACAAGTTTGCATCAACAATTTGTCTTGCTATTTCATTGCTAATACTGAACTGAAAACATCTGTTTTAACAAACAACAGTCACAAACAAGAAACATTACCAGTTATAAAATATACTCTAGGGAGGTATCTCTATACAAGACCACATAAAATTTATATCTACAAGGAACGTAACACATTAAATAATGTAACTTTTATCCTACTGGCATCGTGAACAAAACTAAACTGTCTGTTACTTTGTAATTATCACATAAATAACTCACAAATCTCTGCAATATAATCTATAATATATAATCTTTAAATAAATTTGTGTTATAAACAACTGTGGTAGATTCTATCCCTTGAACATGCTTGAAAATATTGGTTGTAGGCTAGTGTTTACAAACGAGAATATTTTGAGCAGGTAGTTCCTAAGAGAGCCAACAGTTCAGGGCCTGTACCATATGCCACTGATAAGAGCATTTTCATGATGATATCAAGTGGATTAATCTACATTGAGTGATGGGATAATCCACAGTGTGATTTCAGCATTTCAAGGGTTAAAAACAAAAAGTGAAGTAAAACAAAGATATTAACAAACAAGACCAGACCTACAACAGTAACAGGGATTTCTAAATCTGATGAAATAATTTTACAGCATGTGATGAAGATTCTGGTCTTCATTGTCTTCCATATCTCACCTGAGCTGTAAACGTCATTTATTTACCCTTTGCAAAATCAATTTCATCTGCATTTCTGAAATAGTCCAGACTTCTTTAAATCTGAGGTGTATCATAAGGGAAAAAATTCTCAAAGCACTGGTTGAATTTGCAGTTACCCCCCTTGAGATTTTGTTCATGAAATATGATAAAATCGGTATGAATTATCTCAGACATGTTCCCAAAAAGACAGCACTCTGCAACTAAATACTGATTAAAACCTTTTGTGAGCAAGTAGCAAACTGGCACTGCTTGCTGTCAATCCTTGCTTACAGTCAATTTACTCTCAGTATTATACTGGCAACTGCTTATTGTGACATCCTAGCTACCATTTTCAAGCATGACAAACAGTAGTAGATCCTAGATTTCACTTTACTGTGAGGAGTGATGATATCCCTGAATGAATGGAAAATAAAAACCCTGATGTGATACTGATAGCAATTCTTCATCACACTCTATCAGTACCAAATTGAATGGCTCAATTATTTCTACTGTAAGCCTTTTCAATACAACATTTTTAATGTTAAAAGTATCTTAACTGGTATTTAAGCTACATGTAACTGATGCCCATTTCATTATAATAACAATTTTAAGTCTTTGAATTTTCAGTTACTTTTACTATAGTGCAAATTTAGTTCCAACAATTATCAAATTCTAAATAATACATTTTTGAGATACTCTGAGACTGTCTATAATAACACATTTAACTAAAACAGCTAACAACCTTGTTTTCACTCTAGTTTATGAAACAACACTTTTTTCCTCAACTGAGAGCATATCCTGATTTTAAAATTTTTTCTGGTCCCTCATAATGTATGGTAACTGAGCAGTGAGCAGTCATGACAATTGGTGTCCTCTGACCTTATTGTCAGTCCTAAACAATTAAACCCAAATTTTTTAACAATTATTAAAAACATAAACATCTTTGACATCTAGTGATCTAGTGACCTGTATGTACAAGGCATAGTGATTAATACAGACTGAGTAACACAAAGGCTGCTGACGGCCTAAAGAAAATTTAAGATAACATCTGGAAAAATAATGACACATACTAATATACTGTAAATATTCATTCAACTATGAAATGTCCAGAAGTTATAGCTTGACTTCTGTGGAAGTTAAAGACAGAGTAAAATCTCAAGTATCCACAAGATACATGTCTTAGATCTATACCTAACGGTATGTGTATTACAATGCCATATTTACTTCAGCAGTCTTGCCTTATTCAAATATGGGTAAGTCTATTGATCCTTTTCATGGGGTTAAAAGTAGAAATTAAGATACACATGGCTAACCATAAAGATCTTGATCAGAGAGCCTGTTCTATGTCAAATGATCTAAGTTGCCTGCATCTCATATGGAATAGTCTATCGATAAAGGGATTTAAAGAAATCAGAATTTGAATGGCATACAGTGTAGACCCAAATCAAACAGCAAGCTTTTTGCAAACTGATCTAAATCTATGTAAATGGGGGTGGGAGGAGAGAGAATTAATCTTTCAAATATGACCCTGACCTACAGAATTTGAGGCCATCAATACCCTGTTGTCATAATCAATAAAATTTGAAATTTTGAAAAAGAAATATAAATAACTAACAAAGTTAAAGCCAGTGTTAAGTTTTCCTGACAGAATCTAATTACAGAATGGGAAATAACTCTGTCAAACATGACCTTGACCTAAAGAATATGGTCGCATTAAGACCCTGTTTTTATAAGCAATATAATTTGAAGGTTTGAATAAGAAATGTTGATAAGAAGCAACAATAAGTTTCTGCGACAGACAGGTGAGGTTATTACTATGTATTGTACTTTCTCTGAAACGGTGACATAAAAAGAGCTGTGTATGTTTTCTCCATGGTTTGCCTGCACAACTTCAGCTCTATAGCATATTTTTGGTGAGAAATCCCACACAATGAACAAAGAATACTTGGGAGCAAAAAGTAATTCGGTAGAAGTTATGCCATTGTATGGCAAAAACTGTTCTTCTTAGCACTAACAAATACTGGTAGATTTGTTTTTATTACAACCATAATTAAAGTTGTCTTTCCTCTTTAGCAAAA